>NGBS01000006.1:0-119637 GCA_002245135.1 Proteromonas lacertae
TATTAGAGAAGAATTAAAGAAAAATCCAAATGGTTATGTTGGAAGTAATGAGTGCATAATATATATATATATTTCATGTAATAATTTAGATGATATTGGATGGAGATGTATTTGAGTTGATAAAATTGGTTTTAAACCTATTTTCTAAAGATATATATATTGTTAAACTAGTCTACACAATCCTTCTATTGATTTATTCAATAAATGTAGAGAAAATAAGAAAAAAAGGTTATGATCTATTTATAAATATCATACTGATTATAGTTTTTTTAATTGGATTTTATTTGTCTATTTATATAACCTTTCTACAAGTAATATTTCAAATTATTCAGAAACATATGATAATTGTTGCAGAAATCATGTTTCATCTAATAGAGTATATAATATTATATGTACAGTATAGTGTGATTTATTAAAAGAAAATGATTGTAAAAGTATTGATGAATATATAAAGTCTGTGCCTAAAAGATCAATTTTCTTCTTGGAAATTTAATAAACATGATGTAGTTTTATATATATTTAGTTATACACGTATGATTATTATTTATTATAGACTATTAGTTGTTTGCTATTGTTTTTGAATATAACACGATTGAAGAAGAAAGAGAAAAGAAACAAAGAATTTGAAAGGCTGTTAATTAAACTTGGATATGAAGATTTAGTTAATGAATACCATTCAGATAGTTTAATTTCAAACAATTGACCTATGATATATTAGAAGTATTGATATAAGATAGTTTTTCATTCTTTTTTTAATCTCATCATATTTATATTTACTCATTCTTTTCTAATTATCATGATGTAGAATTATATCCAAATATGTTAGTAAAGACTAAATTGATTTGAATCTGAATTAAAAGAAAAGATTTGTAGGTCAGCTTGATAGAGTATGCGATTGAATCAGATATTGCATCTGTGTTTCATGATTAATATTATTGGTTAAATATTAAAGATGAAATTTACAGTGTTGTGTGTTATCTGTATGACTAATATTGTTATAAATGAATAGTACTATATGTTATGCCTTCATTGTGTGTTGGTAGTTTCAAGTATGAGTATAATCATTTTCATTTGAAAGTTGGAGAAGAAGCTACAATCAATAAACCAATTGATGTAAAAGATGGTTTATATGTTGTTGATAAAAAATTACCAGAAGGTTTATGGCTTAACCCAAACAGTGGATATATTTCTGGAGTTCCAATTGCTGAATCAAGTGGCTATTACACCATAACATATAATGCAGGAAGAGAAGATGCAGCTGTTTGCAGATTAAAAATTGTTTGTATGTTTAAATCCTTAATTTTCCTAGGATGTCTGCTCCAGTTATAAATTGTGGAGTTTCTAAAGCTAACAACTGTTTCTCTCATTAATACAGTTATAGTTTGTACATCCACAAGTGAAATTCCTGAAGATTGGTTGGTCAATTTTCCCAAAAGATGTGAAAGGTATTACTCAAGATGGTCCTTATTGAGATTTAATAATTTCAATCCTCAAACCAATATGAAAATTACTATTGAAGCTAGAAATGCTGTTGGAACTGGTATATTTGAAATAGAAATTGTTAAAGTTGAAAATCCTATATTAAATAATGGTATTTATGTTAGATTCAATGATTTGGAAACAACAAGATGTGGTGATTATTATGATGGTATATCTGTTTATGACTTCTATGAAGGTGTAATGAATGATTTATCTGGATTAACTGATTTTGAACAATGGAAAGTAAGATGGATATATCTGTTTCAGGTGTAATAACATCATTTAATGGCACAATGGATGGATTTATTAATATTGAAACAGCTGGTGAATATACATTCTATATGCAAACTGGTAATGAAATGAATGCTAGAGTGTTTATTGATGATGTAAAAGTATTATCAGATTGGAGTGAATGTAAACCTTTAATGAATCATTACAATCATCCAAAGTGAAACTAGAGAGTGGTTTAAGAAGAGTAATAATCGAATTTATGGGAGGTGAAGGATTAGATTTCCATTTTGTATTTGACTATTCACTTCCAGGTAGTTCAACAAGAAAAACAATTCCATTTAAATATTCCAAATCTTCTTTTGATCCAGTATTATTTTTATCTGTTGATTCTTTAGAAGTTAGTTGGTTATATGATGCTTTCAGTTTAACTGCAATTCATGTTGGAAGAGGTAAAGCTGAAAGTTGTTGGATTAGTAATAATGCAGAATTACCTGAAGGATCAGAAGTAACAGTTGATGGTATAAAAGGCCATCCACAATCTGAAATGGACCAAACAGAATATAAAGTGAAATGTAAAAATGGAGATAGTGAAACAAATGAAATAACAATAAAACTTCGTGTAACAAAGAAAACTATAGAAGGAGTTCGATCTTATTATTATAAACCTCATAATTTTGATACAAGTTTATTTACCAAATATGGACCAAATGTAGATGGTTTAGAAGCATCTTACATTCAAAAGCAAGATCAGCCATTTATAGAAGAAACTCAAGAAAAACCTCATCCTGAAGGATTGAGTATCGAATTTCTTGATGATTATGGTGTTTATTGGGAAGGCTATCTTCATCCACAAAAAGAAGATATTGGTATTAATACTTTCAAAATAAATGCCGAAGGTGGTTATTGGATTTATATTGATAATAAAGAAATATTATCTAAACCAGGAAGAAATAAGGTAGATAATCCAAGTTATTTTGATTATAATTTAACTGATGATTCATTCTTTGTTCAAATATATTATGTTTCACATCAAGGTCATGCTTGTTTCAAGTTCTCCTGGAAGAAATCAAATCAAACTGAAGATGATTATAGTGATTTCCTTCCATTTAGATATATTCCAGTAAATGATTATTTCTTAATGAGTCAAAGTACAGCTACTTATCTAAAAGGTCAAGTAGTAGAAAATAATGGAATTCCAGTTGAAGATTTTGATTGTAAAGATGTAAAAGTTAATCCTCCATTACCCGATGGTTTAGAAGCTCATTGTTCAAATAATCCATTCAATCCCGTAATAATAGCAGGAACTGCAACATCAGAAAGATTTATTGAAATGAAAGAACATACAGTAACAGTAACAAGTTCAAAAGATAAATCTGTTTCAACAAGCATTTATATTTCTATAAAACGTATAATTTATGTAATAACTATTGTTTAAATAGCTGTTGAATCACCATCTGGTTTTTATATATTAGATCTTCAAAGTGGAAAGAAATATAGTGATGAGATTACTTTAGTTGTAGGTGAATTCTATGATCTTCAATTCCATGTAGAAAGTGGATATGTAATTTCATTTGGTATAGAGAATATTCCAGTTGGATTTACATTTAATTGGGAAAGTTCAACCCTTTCTGGTAGTCCTAGAGAAGAATTAAATACAAGAGTAATAGTAAATGCTTATGTTCTTCCATCTGATGGTGATAATAAAGAATTCTCATTTAAAATAAAAGCAGCTAATTCTTGTGAAAGTGGCAAAAGACATTTATTTCATTTTAGTAATGATTTTGTTGATAATGGACAATTTTTGACGCTTATAGTTACATCATCTAATAATAGCGTGGTATTTGATGTAATTGAAAGAGAAACAGTTAGTTTACCTCGTAGTTACAGTAAATGCCTTCCAGAAGATACCTATAAAATAGTAGTAAGTGGAAAATTTGATTATTATTTAGCAATATATAATAATGGTAGAAGAATCTATAGACTTTATGCTAATTATCCTGATGCTGAATCTCAAAGTGTTAGACTAAATACAGGTATATATATATATATATAATTATATTAAATATTATAATTATTATTTGTAATAGAACCTGTTTTACCAAAATTCAAATATACAACAAATAATGTAACATATTATCAATCGAATCAAGTATTATTAATTCCATCTATTAACACGTTTATCGAATATTTTACTATAACACCTTCTACATTACCAAAAGGTATTATATTTAACAACATAACAGGAAGAATATATGGAAGAGCTGATGAAGTAACAAAGATAACAAATTATAAAATCACAGCTCATAATGATAGAGGTCAAGTTTCATTTGATATGATAATAGAAGTTCTTCCAGATACACAAGAAGATGATTGTGATAATGCTGGAAAATTCTTAATTGGATTAACGCTAGTTAAAGGAAAATATGATAAACCTGGATATAAATTAATAAACTCTAAAGATGAAGTTGTGTATGAAAAAGTAGATAATAATGTCATTGCATATCCTATTGATAGTGTTAAAATATGCATAGAAAAAGGAGTTTATACATTGAGATTGATTGATTTTGGTGGACGTGGATGGTTTGAAACAAATATGACATTATCAGCAGGTAATTCAATTGTTGGAAGTTATACAATGTTTAGTGATGATAAAGGAGAAGTAAATGTAATTAAAGATTGTATATATAAATATAATTATTCATTTCTTTATTAAATAGTTAACTATCTGATTGATACTCATACTGAATGGAAATACAGTCAAGAATATATTCCAAATTGGGAATTTAAGAATGGTTCAGTTTCTTGGGAAAAAAGTACAATAAAAGAATTACCAAAACCAGAACAATCTAAACCAACATACTATTTGAGATATGCATTAGAATTCCCAAATTATAAAAATTATTCAGGATATTTAATTCGAATTAAACATAAATCAGGTGTAATAGTTCGAGTAAATGGAAGAGTAATATTTCGAGATAATTTACCAGATGGAGATGTCGATGAAAATACACCAGGAGATACTGCTTATGAAAGATCAAAAGAAGAGAATTTCATATTGCCAATCGATGATTTAAATGAAACAGCAATAATAACATATGAAATTCATAAAAGTCCAAATGATGATAATTTCCCAAATGAAGATAAATTCTTTATATTCCCATTAGGAGATAATAATGAAAATTGTATTTTAGTAACACATTATGGAGGAAGAGTGACAGATTCATCAAGTGGAAAATATGGTAAAAATCTTGCGAATTATGCTGATACTGCTTTTGGCTTAAGAACAGGATATATGTGGAGAGATGATTATGGTACTGTAGATGGTTACTCATATGCAGATTATTCATTTGGTGAAAATAATCATTATGCTTTTAATCAGTTTACAATCACATCTTATACTGATTCACCATATTGTTATCCAAAGAAAGTAAGATTAAGTGGTATGACAGATGAAGGAAATGTAGAAATAGGTTCATTAGATCCAGTTAATTACATGATTTTGAAGAAACATACACCAGGAAGAGCTACCTTCAATGTAGATCCCCATACGTTATATAAAAGCGTTAGGATAGATATACCAGAATCAAAATATTATGATGAAAATAATAAAGGAATGGATGTAATAGAAATTGGTTATAATTTATGTGTTAATAAGAAATGTCCTGTTAATCCTATCATAAATCTTCCAGAAGGAATATCTAATACATTCTTTAAAGCGAATTGTACAACTCCAAGTATATCTGGTGAAAGATATTTCTACTGTTCAAACTTTGGTCTTTGGATAGAAGTAAATACAACTTGTAATGAACCGCCCAAATTTATCAATACAGAAAAGACTTTTACTTTTGAAGTTGGAGTTACTTATTCAGATGAATCGATATATGAAGTGACAGGAAATCCTACAGAATATTATTTTAACTGCACTACTTGTGAAGCAGGTAAATTTATTCCTGGATTGGTATTTTATTCAAATTTCGGCTTAATATCTGGAACTCCAATTAAGAATGCAACATACGTAGTAATCTGTACTGTTTCTAATGACTATGGCTCAGATAATATAACAATGACGATAATTGTCAAACCATCCAATAATATCATTGTATATAGATATAAGTTACAATTTGTAGCTAATATATATGAAGAAATTAAGGATTATCAATTATTTTGGGTTGAAAGTCCTTTTCCAGTGACATATAGTGTAGATGAACTTCCAGAAGGTTTTACATTAAATTCATCAACTGGTTTTCTTAGTGGTATGACACTTACACCAATTTATAAAGATTATTTATTTACTATAAAGAATACAGCTGGTCAACGAACTACAAGATCAATTGAATTTTTTATAGATGAACCTAACCTTGTAGTAATGGTTGAATCTGTAGATAAATTAGAATTGGTTTATATGATGGATTATCAGAATCAATATCCAATAGTGTGTTATGCTGAGAGATTAAGTTACAGTATTGATAAAGATTTACCTTATAATTTGACGTATGATATTGTAACAGGTGCAATGAGTGGAAAAGTAACAGCTCCAATTCAATCAGCTGTTAATTATACATTCTCATGTTCAGGTGAATATAATACAATTTCCAAAACAATTCCAGTTTCAATAATTGAATCAGATGATCCAGTAATAATAAGTCAAAATGAATCTGTTACATTAATAGCAGGTGAAGAATTATTAAATGCTCAATTCTTTGTAGTAAGTGGAAATAATTTAGTTTATTCAATCACTCCATCATTACCAAATGGAATAACAATGGATTCAAAGAATGGAAGATTTAATGGTTATGCCAAAACAGATAATCAAAATAAAACTTATACAATCAATGTATCAAATGGTAAAGTGTCAATTCAATTGAAAATGTCAATTGAAGTAATAAAAAGTGATAAACCAATAATTCCTGATTCAACAATAAAGAAAAATATAACAGTAGCAACAGGAACATTAGTGTCAATTCAATTGTTTGATGTAATTGGAGATGGTTTATCAGTTTCAGTAAATCCACCATTACCAGATGGTTTTATGATTTATTCCATCTGGTTATTTACAAGGAGTTTCTGTAGTTGATGTTGAACCACAAGATTATTTAATAATAGTAACAGATATGAATGGTAAATTCAGCGAGTGTAACAATCACATTAGAATTTATAGCAAAGAAATGTTCTAGCTGAATGGTGGTTTTCCAGAAACTTTAGTAGGAGATAATGCTATAATAAAATGTGGAGGAGGTCGATCTGGTTATATAATGAGAAGATGTATTTATGTAAATGGAAATGCAATCTGGCAATCTCCAATCGATGAATGTTCAGGAAGTATAGTTGGTGCATTAATTGGAATAATAATTGGTTGTATAATTGGAGGAGGAGTTTTATTTTTAGGAGGTTATTGTATTTATGTTCGAATAGGAGGAAGAACAAAACATGTTCGAAAAACAACAGAGCATATAGTTGATGCTTTGAAAGATTCAGCTGTAAGAATATAATCATTCTTCAATTAACTTTCATTATTATTATTATTATATTCTCTCTCCTGTTATTAACACACTGAATATAAATAATTATCACATAACAGTATTAGTTTTTCTTGTCACTCATTCTGTCCATATATATTATCACCTCTATATACTTGAGGAATATTATTACCACCTTCACTTGCACCATAAATCGGTCTGGAAGAGTAGACAGTCTACCATTAGCCACAAAAAATAATGTATATATTTAATCAAATGTAGTATACATTATTAAAACATTCATCAACACCATCACTCATTTAAATCTTTACTTATCTCATAATCTGTAATTTTTGTTTATGATACTATAAAACGACTATAAATTTTGGAATTAATTGGGGGAATTCTAAATTTTTGGATCAACTTCTATTTTGAATATTTCTCTATTCTTCAGTCAATAAGATATCTATGTCTAATGAAACAGATTTATTTGTATGAGTGTTACCATGTATATTCTATAAATAGAATAAAGATAGTATTGATTACTTAAAAGAAGTAGTTTCAATAATAGAAGATGTATAAAATAGAAAAAATGATAATATTAAATAGATAAGCCATGATGATGTAAATATAGTGACAGATAGTAGAGAAAAGGATGAGATCGGTAAATGGCGAAAAACTGTAAGGAGTAGTTTAGAAAGTGGTGTAGATGAGAATATTTTTGAAGAACCTATTGCTGTATACATAGTTTAAATATATAATAATAGAAGCAAGCTTTAAAATTACTAGATGAAGAATTAGAGAAAGTAGATAGTCGATACAATGAATATATAATTACTACAAGTGAAATAGATCATAGTAGTGAGATAATGTACAGTCTATCTTTCTTGCCACTTCATTTATTCAGCGGAAATGAAGTTAGTTATTGGAACAACCAAATATGTGATTTTATATTAAAAAATACAGAGTTTTTACATGAAGTATTAAAGACAACAGATGATCTATGCAGTGAAAATAGTAAAAAATCCCAACCATTCAAGCCAAGCTTAACTAAAAAAGACTTATTAAAGCCTTTAAGTAAGTTAAAATGTAAAGAATTAGTAAATAGTTGTTTAGAATTGTTAAAATATGAATATAATCGTAGATGTAAATACATCGAAGAAAATGATGAATTTGATGAAAATTACAAAACTAATATTTCTAACCGTAATAAAAAGTTATATGAAAAACTAGTCAATAATTTAAGTAAAAATATTCCATCAGAAAGTGAAATTGAAGAAGAAATAATGAGTAATTATAATAATAATAAAACTAACGATGATAAAAATATAAATAAGAATAAAAATCAATCAAATTTTAGTTGTTTTAGCTGTATATTTTGTATTAACACAAGTGAAGATAAAGAAGGAGATAAGGCAAAGAGAATAAGTGAAGTAATATATGAAGAAGAAGATGAAGACGAAGAAGAAGATGATGATGATGAAGAAAAAGAAAAAGAGAATGAAATAGAAAATAAACAACAACAACAACAACAACCTAAAGCTATTCATTATATATATAACAGTGATTGTCTTTACATTAATGATGTAAACTATGACACTGATAATCAAATATCATTTCTATTGAATGTAATGAAAAAAATAACTACTAATAGTGAAAGTAAAATCAAAAATTCGAATGAATATAATAACCAACAACAACAACAATTGGAGAATGATATATCCGTTTTAAATGATAGTTTGCCACATCGAGCCGTATCTCTAATTACTACATATAAGAATCTATTCTTTATTGATCCAGTAGTTATTCAAATATGTTATTTATTGTTACTAAGTAATGGATTTATTGATCATGTTGCTACTCCATGTGATGCTATTTTAGAAGATATTTATAATGAAACTGATATAGCTAAAATCCTAACAAGTTCATTCTATAAATATATAAATGAATTAAAGAGTAGATTAGATAGTTTATTGAAAAAAGAAAGTAAAAAATTGATTATAAATCAACATAAGAAATATATTAAAACTATCTATGATGATATAATAGAAGGTTTAGAATATTCAATGCATTATTTATACTTACTCCCACGACAATATGCTGCAATAATATTTAGAGAATTGATGATAATATTTGAATTAATATGGGAAGTAAAGAATAAAGTATTATTGTCAAATAATAATAATGAATCAACATCTACTCCAGTACAGCAATGGATTCAACAAAGTACACTTTATACTGATATACGAATACATTATCATAATATATGGAAGAAAACAAATTTAAATATTGTATTAGATGATATATATAATGAAGAAGAAGAGGAAATTATCAAAATATGTATATCAAATGAAACAAGTGTAGAAGTTGAATTAACTCCAATGAATTATATAATTAAAAGGAAAGTGGACAATATCAATAGTAATTTCTATTATTATGGTGGTGGTAGAAGAAGTAGTGAAATAATATTACTAAATGAAGAAGAAGAGCCAAAAATAAAAGAAGAAAATAAGAATGAAAATAGTGAAGATGAAAATGATAATTTTTTTGGATATAAAATAAAATCAATTAAATATAATAGTGGTAATTATGACTACAATATGAGAGTTGGTGATATAATATTAAGTTATGGAACAAATAATGCAAATGTTCTACTAACAAAACATACTCTAAAGTCATTGGAAACTTTATTTATCCAATCATATTCACCTATTTCTATTATATTGTTAATTAAAAAAGATATTAACAGTAACAATAATAATAATAATAGTCGTTACATTCCATTATCTTTATTTAGTTTAGGATGTATAACTCATGAGTTATTATATTCAATGGAAAGTATGGTTACTTTTGATGAAACAAGAATATTTGATAAGTTTTTTCCTAATGAAGATGTATTTTATAATTTATCAAGTTGGTGTTATATTTCTGAATATAGAAAAGATATAGAATATATTATTAAATATTCATATTATTTCCATGATGGTTATAATCCTTTTATATCTTTTCTGTTAACAGAAATTCAAGGATTTTTACATAAATATGGTAATGAATTGAAAATCAATGATTTATTCATAAAGCTATACAATATATTTTGTTATAATTATATCTATGGAACAAATTATCGTATTAAGAATTTGTATATGAATGAAATAATAAATAATGAGTCGTTTCTAACAATATCTAAAAAGGAAAGACATTCTTTATCAGTTGCCAATCAGATTAAATGGTTAATTATGTACAGTTTTAATACATACTTATCATTCTTTGTAGAATCAACAGTTGATAAAATATTCTTATTTTGTAATTATTTAATATCAGATACTGTACTGAGTTATATGAATGAAATTACGATGATTGGAAAGGATATATTGAAAAATGAACAGTTTAATGAAATTTATAAACCAAAATTAATACAACAACAAAATAATAATAATAATGAAGATAATGATAATAATGATGAGAATAAAGAGATTTATAAATATTTTATCATCATTAACAATTTACATGTTTGTAGACATCATATTAATGATTTATTTGAGTTTATAATAACTGAATTGAATGATACATCTGAATCTGTATATATTATATATCATTATTTATGTTATTTATAGAAAATTGATAGTATAGTTGTTCCTGATGAATTACCTCATGATAATGATGAAATGTGGGATAGACAGTTGTATATATCTTATTATTATTATATTATATTAATAGATTTGGTATAAATGGTGATGAATGTCATTTTTCGCAAGACTTTGAAGTTCTTTCAATAGAAATAATCGAAACAAACCTTATGAAAGAAAGTGAAATATTATCTAATTATTTATTTGAATTTCTGATTGGTGATTCTTATGAGAACATTAATAAAGGAATTTATACAAAACATTCCACTTTTTATCCAATTCAATTACCTCCATTTAATTGGGGAATATTAGAAGATAATACAAAGACAATATGTATTGTGGTAAGAATAATAGAGAGCTGAAACAATGAATATGATATTTGAGAATCACTTCAAAATTGATATGTCAAAATTTAAGAATGAAATAAATGTGAATGGAAAAATCAATTATGATAAAGAGTTTGAATTAAATTTGAATTTGAAATTGAAGTTCAGTCATATAAAACTAGCAGAAAAGAGTGATAGTTTAATAAACAAAGCAATAAATGAAATGTTACTGAATTATATAAAAGAATATGAAGTAAAGGTGATTAATCCAATAATAAAGTTATATGGGAATAATGAGATAGAGAATTTAGAATGTTTAAATAAATTAATATTTGATAATTATCAAGTTATTAAAAGTGATTCTATATCCACAGTTGTTCAGAAGATTTATATTGAAGTTTATAGATGTTTTAATTTTGAATGTATTTACAAAGATATTGTTACATTGTAAATATAATAAGTTTGTGAAAAATGAATATTCTGTTGATCAAATAAAAGAATTTTTGAGGTTTTATAATGTTATTGAAGTGTATGTTGAAGAATTGGATGATCATTTCAAAGAAAGTAGGCCAAATACATATTTACATGATTTGATAGATTCATTAATTAGTAATAGCAAATTTCATAAAAGTTGCTATACTGAATGTAAGAGTGAAAGTGAAATTGTTGAAGTGATTAAGAAAAAGATTAATAAAAAGTAATTTACCCTATTTTTCACATTTGCAATTGTTTTGTTTTGTGTGTATATTGAATATAATTTTAAAAAATAAACATAAATGTTAAATAATTGAAGAAAAAAATCTAATTCTTAGCTGGTGGTAATAATCTAGCCTTTATTTGTAAATAATCTTTTTTAATCTTCTCATTATTTGGATCTATCACTCTTGCCTTCTCATAATCACTACAAGCTCCCTTCAAATTTCCTAATTTCGTTAATATTATTCCTCTTCTAACATACAATACTAATTTCCATTTATCAACATTCTCTTTACCCAATGGTTTACTAAAATCAACTTCTGCAGGTACTTTCTCCATTAATTCAAAACATTTGTTACAGTCACTCAAAGATGCATTTAAATTGCTCTTTTGGAAGTAGCAATTGGATCTATTCACTAATGCAGGCATATAATTGGGTATTACATTCAGTATTCCACTAAACTCTTCAATTGCTTCATCAATTTTTCCATTTTTCAAATCTTCTTGTGCTTTTTTTAACATTTCATCACATTTTCTTATTTCTACGAGATGAGCCATTTCATCTTGAATAGAAGTAGTATCTACAGGTGAGTGATCGCAAATCCAAGTATAATTCGTTAAACTACTATCATATTCTTTCAAAAATGCATAACATTGTGCCTTACGATGATATAATTCTATTAATGCTGATAAATGAGCAGGATCTATGGAATTATATGAATTATTATACTCTTTTCATCATATTTCTTGATTAATGTATCACAATCATCAACACACATTTTATATGACTCACATAACATTAGACAAATACTCCTATTTGCTATAGCAGTAAAATATGAATTAACAAAACTAAATAGTTATACAAGTATAAATTATAAAAAAAGATATCCCATAAATTCTGGATCAATATCAATAGCAGCAGAATAAGCATTCACTGCTCCTTTATAATCACCTTTTTGATAGAATTCATCGCCCTTTCCTTTCAGCCATATTGGATCTCTTTCACTCACATCTCTATATTATAATAAATATAACAATTCAGTAAAATAGATAAAATATAGAGTAGGAAAAAAGAATAAAAAATACGACAGCTGCAGGATTCGAACCTGCGCGCGGAGACCACAATTGATTTCTAGTCAATCTCCTTAACCACTCGGACAAGCTGTCACTCAAATCAAATTCAGAATTACATTAGATAAATACTTTGTGTTTCCATTTTCTCTTAATTGCTTTTTTCTCAAGAACATGGCATTCTTTGCTATCCAATTATCTTCTTCTACCTTGGTTGATTCTCTCATTGGTGTAGGGAAGATTCTTTCTGTGAAATTCAAAATCACTTTTACTGGTTGTCGTTTATATGTTAAGATGATAATTATAATACAATTTTAAGTAAAAAGATATTTGGTGGTGGAACATAAACCAAATCATTCATATCTTCAGATTTACTTGGTTTTTGTGTCTTATCATGTTTAGATACTGTTACTGGTTCATTAATCTCTTCTATTTTCAACTAATATAAAAATATAAACCAAACATTATACTTTATGAGTTTGATTTTCATTATCCTCTTCTTCATCCTTATTTTCACTCTCATTCTCATCACTATCTGATTCTTCTGCTTCACTATCAACTTCTTTAATTGTGGGTTGAATTCCTCTATGTTCAGTACTAAGATTCTTCAATGCTTGATATACTTCTTTCTAATTAAAATATAAAATAAAAATCGATTTTAAATACTTCAGCTTCTCTCTTTTCTTCTTCTTTTAAATC
Organism: Proteromonas lacertae; assembly: GCA_002245135.1. NCBI lineage: Eukaryota > Bigyra > Opalinata > Proteromonadidae > Proteromonas > Proteromonas lacertae. Next base: position 13,585 of record NGBS01000006.1, read on the forward strand.
ATCTAATTTCTGTCTTTCTTTCTCTTCTAAACTCATTTGTTCCCTTAATGCAAAACGATTTGCTTCTGATTTGTATTTTGATTTTTCTTCGTATAATTTCTTCTCTTTTTCTTCTTTGAGTTTTATTGATTCATTTCTTCTGGCTCTTTTGTCTTGTTTTGGAAGATCTGTGATTATATTTCCCCAAATTCCTTTTTCTTTCTATTGATTACTATGAATATGTTATATACTTTAATCAATTCCATTGTTAACATCCCATCTTTGAATAAAGCTTTAGAATTATCATCATCTATCGAATCTTTCAAGTCAAGTTCTATTAAATATGGCGAATAGTTTATTCTGATTAGTACTGGTGTAACTATAGAATTGAATTAAATATTAATCAATACCATATAAAGAAACTGAACGAGGATTAGTTCCTTTCAATGGTATTTCTAAATGTAAAATATCCTCTGTCTCTGTCCAAGTGTAAGTTCCCTATTCATGATATATTCCCTAAATAATACGTTAATTGGCATTTTAAATAAAAAACTGGTTTAGGTTGTTTCAAAATTCTCACTCACCCAACTTTACATTTTTGATTTTTCTTCTTTCTTTATAATGTCAACAGTTGGAGCAGTATGAATTTTCATAATAATTTAAATCTTATAGCTTCGTTTACCACCTGAAGTTAATAGAATATTATATGTGAAGTATATCTTTGTAGAATTTATATTTATAGGAATTTACCTTTTAAAATCACTTCGGAAGAAATGTATGATATTTTTGGAAAATATGGACCAATACGACAAATAAGATTGTATAGTTACATATTTATTGCTTATTCTTATAATAGAGGTAATACAAAAGATACAAGAGGCACAGCTTATGTGATTTATCATGATATCTATGATGCTAAGAATGCAGTTGATCATTTATCAGGCTTTAATGTTGGAGGTAGATATCTAATTGTTTTATACTATCAACACTCTGTGTATGGATAATTTTATATTTATATAATCTTATAGAATGAGAAGAAGTGCAGATCCAGAGAAATTACAGCAAGAAGTGGCAGAATTGAAAGCAAAGTATGGTATAGCAAAATAGAAATAGTAGTTCAAGTAATAAATTTTACTATTTATTTATAATAATATGTTTTTTGATTGATTAAAGAAAAAATATCACATAAATGAAAAATGTATGTTTATGATAATTTATATGAAATGATTGTCCTTCAATATAGCCATTATTTCATCTGCACTATTCAAAACCTTAGCTGATCTTTTCAAATTCGGAATATTCAACATATTTACTTTATATTTGATTTTATCATAATCATTATCAATCTTTGACTTTATATCACTCAATTTTACATATTCAATCTTCTTATTTTTTGGTTTTCTAAACATATCAGGAGTTTGAGGTTCATTCAATGATAAATCACATGACATTATAAATGGTAATTTCATTTCAACTGTTTGAATATCGTAACCAGTATCTCTCTCCACTAAAAATGAATCATTTTTCTCATTTTTGATTGGTTGAATTTTAGATATATTATTTATACATTCTATTCCACTTAATGCTGATAGAATTGAACAAGTTATTCCTGAATCATTATCTGTTGATAATTTACCTAAAAGTATTAAATCTGGTTTTTCTTGTTGAATATAATAGTTTAAAATTGGTGCTACTTGTGTACTTGTTAGATGTGTATCTATTAATTCATTTGTTGTTGTAACATGAATGAATCTATCTACTCCAAAAGCAAATGCTTTTCTATCTAATCTATATTTTGTTACTTTTGGACCTATTGTTACTACAATAATCTATAATAATGAATTATATAATAATAATATTTCTATATTCATACTTCATCAGCTAATTTTTGATTCTTCAAATCAACTGCTAGTTGTAATGCTCTTTCATCAAAATCATTCATTTTGAAGTGTGTTCCAAGTGTATCAGTACCTAAAAGAATAAAACAGAGCAACATACTCAATTTGTCAGGTTTCAATCTTATAACTTCAGAATCAATGACTAAATAGTATATGTAATTGATATACCTCTTTTAGCAGCAACTAAAACCTTTCGTTTAGACATTAAATAGAAAAAGAATAAAATAAAAGCTTGAAGGCTTGAAATTTAAATTGATTATTTAAACACATTATAGACTGATTAAAGTAATAATACAATATTAAAACAAAATGTCCAAAACATATTTGCCTATGACGAAAATATCAGCAATAGTTAAAGAAGAAACAGATTGTAACTACAAAATAGAGAGTAGTTATATGAATTATGTATATATTTATGAATAATCATGTAGATGCAAATGTTGTGTAGTGATTATATAAGAATTGTAATAGATGAAGCACAAAGAATTGCAGATAAAGAAGGTAAAACTACATTAAAACCAGAACATATTAAAATAGCAAAACATAATTTAAAATTAGATGATTTATAAACATATTTTTTTCTATAAAACAGAAAACACATAAAACAAGAAACAACAATTATTTTAATAATTACAATTTTAATTACAGTCTAAAATCTATTAATATTTCACATTATTAAATTAATACACCATCTAAATCCGTATTATTATTATTACCATTAACATTATCAGTTGAATCATCTAAAAATGGTAAATCGCATATTACATGATGAACATTATTATTATTTCCTATCAATTCGTCATCATCATTCATAAAATCATTATGTTCTAGACTTAGATCAGGTAAATCATTTGTATTGTGAAATATAATTGGCTGTTCAATAGGAAGCATTTGTTGGTTTTGAAATAATATTTGTTGTTCTTGTTGCTGTTGTATTTGAACATTTGAAGCAGCTGGTGGAAATGGTATTGGATAGGATGATGATGATGATGAGTATATATTATTATTATTATTGAAACTATTCATTTGAATCTGTTGTTGTTGTTGTTGTTGTTGTTGTTGTTGTTGATAATTCATATTTACATCATTACTACCACTGTTTTCATTATTATTAAACAATAGTTGTTGTTCTAATCTCTTTTGTAATAATATTGATGGAGAAATAGGTTTTTGTTCATTATTCAATATCATACTACTGCTACTACTCCTACTTCTGGAACTATAATGTATAATATCTTCATTTTCATCATCATGTCCTGGTGGAGTCAATATTACTAATCTTGGTGGAGGTTCTAAAGGTAGTTCATTGTTATTATTATTAGAATTATTATTTCCAAGTAAAGATGATGATGATGTATTTGATGCTGTATTTGATGCTGTATGAAAAAATGGTGAAGATTGTAAATTAGGTAATTGATTATTATTATTATTAAAAATATTACCGTTATTTGTATTATGATTGTATTGATTCTCTTGAATATTATTGGATGATGAATTATTATTATTATTAATTTCTCTAATTCTATTATTATTATTGTTTTTATGATATAATCTTAATTTTCTAAATGCTTTCTTCAATTTTGCCTTATTCACCATCTGTTCTTCTTCACTAATTCCTTCCTCTGTATATTCATTATTCTCTTCATTCACATCTTTGATATGTTTTACTTGTTTTCCAGTGGAAACTACCCACATCGTTACACTAAACATTAATATTGAATTTAGGCCTTCTATAGTCTTACCATAATAATCAAATCGATGACTTGCTTCTGCAAATTCTGAGTCGAGTTGAGCTTGTGTGAATGGTTGGAATGTATCTGTAAATTCAAATCCATTTTTCTTTCTCACACTATCTAAGAAATCTAATGGTGGTGCAGCTAATGGTGTTAAACAGTAACAATCCAATGTTGGGTCAAATAGTGATTTACAACTACTGCTACGAGATATTGATAATGATTCAAGTTGAGAGTCTTGGCTAAGTGCCATTCTCTCTAATTCTATTCGTAATTGTTCAACTTGATCTCTTAAATGTTTATTTTCTGTTTGGATTGAATCAAGTGATGTTGACAGTTGTCTATTTTGCTCTTTTAAAGTATTATTTTCATTTTCTAATAATTCTATGTAATTCTGTTTTTTCTGCCTGGATCTAGCAGCTGCTAATCTGTTTGAGAGTTTTCTTTTTTCTTCTTTCGATAAAACCTTTCCATCGTTTTCAGAATCAGAACTATAATCTTCTTGAACTTCCTATAAACAATATTATATAGACGATTTCAAATACAGTGTCATTTATCTTCCTGATTTTTATTCTTTTTTTCTATGAGATTATAAAAATACCTATACTGTTTTGGTTGAATTATTAGCTGTGCTACTCATCGTAACTGATATTTAGATAATGGGGGTTTCAAAAAAATCTGACTTGATCTGCTCAAATCTGCAAATTTTCATTTCATGTTTTCTCGATTGTTATCACACAAATCTGCTTGTCTTAATCATCTGTATAATTATTCATATAATAGTTTTGTATTTTTGTAGATCAAAATCTGTTAGAGGATTTGGAACAGCAAAATCACTCCCTTCTTATATTCTACAAACACCAGAAATCAAATTAACAACACTTCCAAACCAAATTAGAGTAGTTACACAATATATTCCAACATCCTCCTTTACAGCAGGAATTTGGTTAGATGCAGGAAGTAGATATGAAACAAAAGAAAATAATGGAAGTGCTCACTTTCTAGAACATTTATTATTCAAAGGAACAAATCGAAGAAGTATAAGAGATTTAGAAAAGAGTGTAGAAGATCATGGTTGTCGTTTAAATGCTTATACCTCTCGTGAAATGACAGCTTATTTTATCCAATCAATCAATAACAATATTGATTTTTCAATAGATATATTGAGTGATATGTTTTTACATTCAAAATTAGAGAATGTGAATATTAAAAATGAAAAATCAACCATAATTCGAGAAAGTCAAGATGTTGCTAGTATGAAAGAAGAAAGTGTAATGGATTTATTACATGAAGCAGCTTATGGTGAAGAAGGATTGGGCTTAACAATCTTGGGAAGTGAAAATAATATTCGAAAAATGAAAAGAAAGAATTTAAGTGATTATATCAATCTTCATTATACTGGAAATCGAATGGTAATAGCTTGTTGTGGAGGAATCAAACATGATAATGTATTTATTTATATCTAATGATTTATAGTTTGTAAAAATAGTGGAAAAATATTTAAGTGAAGTTCCATCTCCACATGACAATATAAAACTACCTCCAATCTCTTATAAATATAAAGGAGGTGAAAAACGATTAAAAGAAGAACATCATGATGGATATGTAGCATTTGGATATGAGATAGGTGGTTGGAATGATGAAAATTGTTTAGATTTATTTATAATATTGAGATTAATTGGTGAATGGAATAGGAATAATATGACTGGATATAACAGTAATAACAAATTAATTAGAAAATTAGCGAATGAAGAGATTGGTAGAAGTATAACTCCATTTTATGCTTGTTATAAAGATACTGGCTTATTTGGATTGTATAATATTATATGATGTTTTTTATTATTGTTAAATAGACAAGCTGTAAGTGATAATTATCAACTACCTCAAATGTCCAAATTAATCTTAGAAATATCATTTTTATATTTTATATATATTTGAATAAATAATAATAATTTCTTTAATATTAATTCAATCATTCACTACAATGAAAGATTCAATAAATGATGAAGAATTAAATCGAATAAAAGAAACAATTTATAGTAATCGATTATTAGAATTAGATAATACAACTTCTCGATGTGAAGATATGGCTCGTCAATATTTAGTATATGGAAGAGTAGTTCCAAGTGCTGAAATGTATATTCGATTATGTGAATTAAGAAAAGAAGATGTAATAAAGACAATGAAAAAATATTTCAATGTTGATAAAAGATTGAGTATTGGAGCAGTTGGTGATATAAGTGATTTACCTAGTTTGAAAGAATTAGAGAGTTATAGAATTGAATATTGAAATTAATATTTTTCATTTCTTTTATTTTGTTTTGTTTTTATTAAACACACACACACAATTTCTATATTGAATATAGAATTTCAATAATAAAGAATGAAATGAAGGTAATAATAGAATATTACATCATTTCAACTTGGTTTTGACATCCTTCACCACTAAATCCATCAAAACATTCACAAACTCCGGTTGAATAATTACAAATACCTCTTCCACTACAATCTCGATATTCATTTCCTACTGTATTTGTTCCTCCTTCTGGATCTTCACTAGATGGACATTCGATTAAACTACAATCATATCCACGATGTCGTTTATCACATAAACAGCCATATACTTGATTATCAAATTCAACTGATTCAGATTTATCAGCACTTTCTTTATATTCACCAACATGTTTATTTCCATAACCTTTATAATCTTTCAATTCATCATTTGATAATAATTCACTCAAAGCAACACATCGACCATTTCCATTACAATTATTTGGACAATCTAATCTTTGACATCCACTTCCACTAAATCCATCATAACATTTACATAATCCAGTTGTTCTATCACATTCTCCTTGTCCACTACATTCTAATGAAACATGAGTTGAACCTTCACTTAACCAACTCAAAATTACTAACACAGAAGGTGGAGAAGTTTGTAAAGATCTTAATCTTGGTGGTTGTGTTGGCTTAAATACATCTGGCAGAGATAATTGACTTGATAAGAAGATTTTGAATCTTTCTTTGGCTTTATCATCACTTATTTCTTTTTCAATTCTTATTATTTGAGATGATTGAGCTTTATCAGGAATTCCATTAACTATAAATGTAAATGTTATTGTTGTTCCAGGTTGCATCATCTTTTGAGATTCAAATCCAATAAAAGATGGAGGAATTTTAATTGAAGGAGTTGGTTTATCTAAATCAGCTATATTCATTTTATCAAGAGAATCAATATCTTTTTCAGTTACAATTGCATTTTCATTGTAGGTTGTGGATATACTTCCATCTTCTTTTCGAATTTCTTCACTTCTACCACTTTCATCTATTACTGTTTTTCCTAAATAATAATCACCTTTACTATCTTTTCGAACTAATTCAAATAATTCACTTCCTTCTATTCCATTATTTAATAAATAACAAATATCATCATTTAATGGTTTTGTGGAATTATTAACTGTTATTTTCAAATCATAAATATCACCATTTTGTTTCACATTTGAGATTTTTACATTATAAAATAAAAATTTTTCACTTCCTTTAACACATCCCATAGTCTTTACTGTATTATAATCATAACCAATATCTTTGAATATTGTTCCATATCCTCTCCATATAACATTTGATCCATCATAATTAGAGGAATCTAATAATAATGGATTATATAAGGAGATATCTCTTCGAAGTGATAATACTTTACAGTTTGTTATACTATAAATATCTAATAATAATCTTCGATTGTTTAATGGTGAATCAAATAGGAAAAAGCCACTCAATGTTTTATCAGTATTTATCTTTACTCCTTTTACATCGATTATTTCTACTGATCCTTTATCATTTATATTACATTGTAATGATCCTCCAATATTTGGTAATTGACTAATTTCATTCTCTAAGAAATCACTAATTTCATATAATTTAGTATTTGAATCTAAAGTTTTAATTGTTGGAAGTGGTAATGGAGTTGGTGTTTCTTTTATTTCAATATATAATGCTAATAATGGAGTATAACCAGTTGCATCAAATGGATCAGGTGGATTTGTTATATCAAAAGAATATGTTTTTGGATCACTTCCAGAAGTATCACCTAATTTGATTGTTATTGTTATTTCTTCAAGTGGTGATGCTGTTTTAATCAATTTCAATTTAAACACTTGATCTTTCTTGAAATAATTTATTAAATCTTTTGGAATTTCTTTTGTAAGTGTTAGTTTTATCTGTTTTGTATCTCCTAAACTTATTGAACTTTCTTTATTCAATACAATTGCTTTTGTTTTATCAGCTTTCTGTTTTAATTCAATTGCATCTGTTAATGGAGCAAAATCACCATAATAATAAGTATTACCATCTTTTACTATTTTATCTTTCATATCACTATTCTCTAATGATACATATGATCCATCATATCTCATTAATGGGAAACATTTATAAACACCATCAGCAATATCTGAAGTAACTGAAAATGTAATACCATTATCAGCATTAAAATCAATAGTTACTGGATATTCTTTTACTTCGATTATTCCTTTTGCTGTATAACATGCTATTTTATTATCTTTCTTATTTTTAATAAATCCTAAATCTTTCAACATATCTCCATATCCATTCCATTTTAATTCTAAATCAGCTAATTGTCTTCTTCCACCATTTGTAACTTCAACTTTTGTTGGATGATATATTGTTAAATCATTTCGAATTGATTTTACCGATGAACATTTTAATATACCTGTTGATAAATCAGTAGATGTTTCAACATAACTGTAAATTATTTCATTATTTTTACTATTTCTCACTATTCCTTTCACATCAATATCAACTTCAGAAGGATTTCCTTGTAACACTCTTCCACTACCACTACTTTTTGGTGTATAAGTACAATGTAATATTCCACCTTCTTTTTTAAAGGAATTTAATAAATCATTAGCAAAATAATATGCTTTGTATAATGTAGCTGGTGATTTTTGTTTAACTAGTGAAGTAGTTGGAAGTGGAGTTAATGGATCAATTGGATATGTTCTAACATATGGCATAACTACACCACTTATTGCTGTAAATGTATTATCAGCAGTCATTTCTACCTTCTCTTCTTTGAATATTCCATTTACTAATACTGTTGCATATAAAACTCTTCCTTCATTTAAATATTTTAATTCATCTTTTTCCAATTTATCTGAATTTGGGATAGTTGTAGCATCATTAGCTATTTCAACTGTCCTAATCACTACATGTCCTAATTCATAAAATGAAGATGTTTCTGTAACAGCTGCATATTTCCCTATTTTGTATATCACTTCTTTTTCATTTACTTCTTTTCTTAAATTTTTATATATTTCAGAATCTTCAATATCAACAACTCCATCACCATCCATTAATAATACACATGAATCAGTAGTAGTTGGTGGAGTTACACCTTCTTTAAATGATAAAGAAATATCATTACAATCTTTCGCACATTCAGCATTAATTTCATCAAACATTTCAACAGGTGTTTCAGTAACAGTAGCAGAAGTAGGAGTTTTAGCAAAACAACCTAATCTCATATTTTTATTAACAAATTTGGATTTATCTTCTTTTTCAACAAGTAATCCAGTATCTTTCAATATTACACCATAATTTCCAATATTTACTGTTGTAGTTGGTGGTGTGACCTGCAATTGTCTGGTTATATTATTGGATAAAATTCTGGTTGTTGTTATAGTGATTGGAATTAATTGACTAAAATCATTTCTTATTGAAATTATATCATCACATTCAACTTTCGAATAAGTAGCTTCACCTGTAACATCTACTGGAGTATCTCCAATTTTAGTAACGGCATCTTTGAATAATACATATGCATATTCTTTAGCAAAACTAATCACAATTAGATAATTTGGTGAAGCAGGAGCAACACCATCTGCATTGTAATATTTACAACTCAATATTCCACCTGTCTTTGATAATACATCTTTAAACACTTCTAATCCAGTTACAGTCCATAATTTATTACTATCAATTGCTTTAACCAATTTAACAGATGCAACTTCACTCATCATTCGAGCAGCACTACTCACAGCAGATAATTCTCGACTACTAGGACTATAAACACTACTTCCTCCAGAACTGGGCAACTTTGAATGAACGGCTCCAAATGGATTACCCATAAAACATCTTCTCAAACTACAATCTGGACCACTGTAACTTTCACCTCCATCTATTCCAACTGTTTCAAAACACTCACAAACTGAGTTTTTACATGTACCATGACCACTACATCCATTTGGACATACACTATTCACATAGTATATACCACAAACAAAGATTATCAATGAAATAAAGATCAATTTCATTTTGGATGTAAATAAATACGTTTAATTTACTTTTACAAAGTCAATATTTTGTTTTTTATTTCTTTATATATACAATACAATATATTAATAATAATATTTATTTATTTAAACACTACAGTTATTTAATACATTTCCTAATTCAAAAAACAATTTATCATATTCTTTCTTACTTTCACTATCATATTCAGCTTTTTGACTATTTCCTAAAAATACAGCTAACATAGTTGAGCAATTATCATTCTTCACTAATAATTCATGAATCACTTTCTCAAACGAAATTATTATTGATAAAACTTCATTATAAAATCGCAAATCATAATTAACACTATTGCTTATTTCAATCACTTTCATCATTATTTCATTATCTATTTTACTCCATTCTGCATCATTATTTTCATATAATATTATATGTTCACTAACAAAAAAGCTTAAATGGCTGTAAAATATCTTCAAAAAGCCATATAAACTATCATCTTTTAAATATTTTAAACTACGCAATAATAATTTTCTACCTTTCAATATTGTCATTAATCGACAAATCCAACCAGCATCAATTATCTTTAAATCATTTTGATATCCCAAACAATTTAATAATTGCTTCAAACAATATTCTCTTTCTCTTTTTGTTTCTTCTTTTTCATATTCATTAAAACTCTTTATATTTTCATCACTATATTCTTCTAACAATAATATAGCACGATATCCACTCTCTACTTGACGTTTCAAAGCCCAATTTATATGTTTAAATCCATTACTTTCAATTGAATCTAAATCTAATACTTTTCGAGGTTGATAAATATTACTGCTCTTTGGAATTCCCAAGGCATTCTTATTCTTACTGAAACTACTTAATCGCTTTTCTTCTATATATTGGAAATCTTTCAAACATAATTGAAAGTATTTATTTTGACCAGGAGGTAAAGGATGATAGGGAATTTCATAATTTGGATTACTCTTTCGTTTCTCTTTCTTTTCGTATTCTAAATAGTAATAATCATTCTCATAAGGATATGAATTGTAAAAGTAGGAGTTACATTGCATATTTACATAATTCATATCTTCTTCTCTCATAGATAACACACTTTCTTCGATTGGTTGAGGTACATAAGTGTCTAACTCTAATTGAAGTTGTACTGAATCATTAAATGAATATGCTTGAGAATCATAGGATTGATTTCCGTAGGAATAGTAAGAAATGTTTGGATCAATAACATTGAGATCTTGATTCATCATTGGACTAGGTGTTCCAACACTATTGTCTATAGATCTTTGGTATAATGGAATATGTTCAGCTCCTGTAGAAGCTGCAGATTGAGCAGAAGGTGGAGTATTGTATTGATCCTGACGACCAGAATAAATCATAGGAGATGACCACATATCGTGAGGCTTTGGTTCACTCATCAGATCTTCTATTTTTGCTAAATTCAAAAATCAAGCTTCAAACTCACTTTGATATCAAACCTGTAGTCAAACCACATTAAAATGACAAAAAGTAGAAAACTGCTTCAAAGCAAGTTAAAGAACAATTTAACTAAGCAAATTCAAGAACGTCAGAAAAAGTATTTGAATTGATGTTAATTTGATAGAATAGTGAATTCTTTTGATGTATATGAGAATAAAAGACAGAAGAAAATGTATATTTACATGTATTATGCATTTTAGTATACCTGGACAACGTTTAGCAGGAAGAAACCGTAATGTAGCAAAAGCAAGGCAAATGGCAATAGAAAAAAGATCAAAAACATTATTAGTAGAATATTCAGAACGTGATAAACAAAATAGTTTTAAAGATAGTCGTTTTGGTGAAACAGATGCTTCAATGTCTATAGAAGAGAAGATGTTGCGTAGATTCCAAGAACAAGTATTGTTTATTATTAATATAATTTAAAAAAATATAGAGAAAAAAGCAATCTAAAAAACAAGTTTATAATTTAGAAGATGAATCTAATCAAGAAGATGCTTTAACTCATTATGGTCAAAAGTTAAATGGTATAAATATAATTAATATTTTATATTATAATAGATGATTTTGATTTTGAAAAGAATCCAGAATATGAAACTGATTCAGAAGATGATGATAGAAATAGTGGTTTTAGAAGGCTTGAGAATCAAGCCCACTTCAAAGATGCTGGTGATCCAAATCGTCCCAAAACCCACAAGGAAATAATGATGGAAATAATCCAAAAATCAAAAGAAAGAAAAGAAGAAAAAAGAAAAGAAAATGAAGAGAATGAAGAGATTATTTTCAAGTTAAATAATGATTTGAATGATATTAGGGATTTATTGGTTTTTAGAAAGGATCATCCTGAAGTAGAAGTAGATAATAGTGACATTAAGAACTATGATGGTATATATATATATATATATATATATATATTGTTTTTTCAATTTTATTTTATGTTTTGTTTAGAATATGATGAAGATGCAAAGAAATTATTATTGGAACAAAAAGCTAAAGCCTCAGATCGTAAAAAGACACCTGAAGAAAAGGCAAAAGAAGAATATGAGAAATTACAAATACTGGAAAGTAACAGAGTGAAAAGAATGAGAGGTGAAATAATCGAGAATTATGATAGTAAAGGAAGAAAAAATAGAAGAAATAAACGAAGAAAGATGGAAGAAGATAATGATGATGATAATAATGATGATGAAGAAGGAGAAAGTGAAGAAGAAGATGATGATCATGAAGAAGAAATTGATAATGAAAATGAAATAGAATTAGAAAATGGAATTGAAGAAGAAGGTGAAGAGGAAGAAAATGAAGAAGAAGAAGAAGAAATGGAAATTGGAAGTGAAGAAGAAGAAAAAGAAGAAAACGAAGAAGAAAATGATGATGAAGATGATGAAGAAGAAAAAGAATCAAAAAAGAAGAATAAAAAATCATCCACTAAAAAAGATAAACCACTAACCAAGAATCAATTGAGAATAAAAAGACAACAAATCATGAATCAAGCCAAAAATGAAATGCCATATATATTAAATTGTCCAAATACGTTAGAAGAGTTTTATTTATTAATTGAACAATATGTTAGAAATGATAATGACATTAACGACTTAATTGAGAGAATAAGAACTTGTACAAATATTCATTTAAATAATGAAAATAAAGGTAAAATGATGAATGTATAAATATATTTTTATTATAATAGTTTTACAATAATTTGATTCAGTATATTAGAGATATTTGTAACAATTTAAAAGACAATGATTCTGCTTATTTATCATCCAATTATATAGTGACAATAACAAAACAGTTATTCTTAATTGGACAAGATTACAACAGTTGTTCTAAAACAATATTCATTAAATTATTAAAGGAGTTAAACTTTAAATTAGATAAAATCATTAGTGGAAATTTCATCAAAAATATTTCCACTGAAAATAAAAGTACATTTTTATTATCTGATTTGATTGTATTTAAATTAATATTTGACTTATTCCCAGTTACTGATTTTAATCATCCAATAGTATCATCAGCTATGTTAATAATGTGTAGAGTATATATATATATATTATATTATTTATATATATATTATAGAGTATAATATACAGTAATATAATCTCAACTTGTGATATAATATCATTATTATTTACTGCTTCATTATTATTACAATATGTAAAAGAAACAAAGAGAATTATTCCTGAAATATTTTGGTTATTGGAAAACATAGTGTTTTTATGTTTTAATACTGACAAAATTGAAGATATGAGATTTAAGAATAATAAAAGTATATAAATATTATTGTTTTTATAATAGATATTGAATGGTTAAACTACAATAATTCTGAAACTGAAAGAAAAAATATTTCATTCATTTTACCACTTTCATTTATTGATAAAACAGATATTGAAGAATCCCAAGAAGTTAAATATAAAATATACAACACCCTATTCAATATAATAACTGAATCAATAGATATATATAAAGATAATTCCTGTTTTATTGAATATTACACTCCAATCTTTGAAGTATTAAACTCAATAGAAACAAAGAACTTTAAGAATATAAATATCAGAAAGCAAAAGAAGGAATTAATTAATAAATTATATCATTTCTTAGTTATTTCAATGAATAATAGACAACCAGTATCTTTACAAAAAGAAGCGAGAAAAGCTGAAGCTATAAAAGAATTTGTATATTATATTATTATTATTATACTGTCTTTTAGGAACCTGAATATGAAGAAGAATATATTCCAGGAAAGAATTATGATCCAAACCAACAAAAAGCTATTGAAAAACAACTCAAGAAACAGTTTAAAAGAGAACAAAAAGGAGCTGCTAGAGATCTTAGAAAAGATAGTCAATATATTGCTTCAATTAAAGAAAATGAAAGGAAAGAGCAAGAAGAAGCAAAAGAGAAAAATAGGAAAAGAATTGAGACATTTTTACAAGAACAACAAGTATCGTTTAAACAGACGATGGGGAAAAAACATGCTAAGACTTCTGGTAAAGAAGTTGCTAACAATATTCAAACTTAATATTTATATATGCTATTTTCGTTTTGTTATTGTAATGTTTATGCTGTAAATAATTCAAATAAAATAAAATAATGTTAGTAATTATTCATCATTAAGATAAATTCAAGAAAGAAGAAGAAAATGTTTCATAAATTCAAAAATTAATAAAAATCTAATAGCTCGTTTAGCTCAGTCGGTAGAGCGCTGGCCTTTTAAGCCAGTGGTCGGGGGTTCGAGTCCCCTAGCGAGCGTTATTTTTATTGTTTTTTCTTTCTTTTTTATTTATTTATTGAATTAATTTTCTTTAATATTGCATTTGCGAACTTTAATTCAATAAATAAATATTGTGTAACTGATGTAACATGGGTTTTTATACAATTTAACCAAACATTTCAGCCAATAATATTCTTTTGATCTTTTCTGATTTGTTCTTAGAATTTCTCTCAAATATATCTTATGACTGACTACACACTCGTTTATTTCCCATTAAAAGGAAGAGCAGAGGCTATAAGAATTGCTTTAGAGCTGTCTGGATGTAAGTACACAGAAGATAATGTGACTGGTGAGACTTGGGGTGAAAAGAAAAAGCAATTGACAGATGAAGGAGTATTACCTTTCGGTCATGTTCCACTTTTAAAACATAAAGGCAAAAATGTGTGTGAAAGTATGACAATCCTTAGATATCTCGGAAGAGAGTATATCATTTTGATTAATTTATTATAGACACAAAATGTATGGTGATAGTGATGATGACAAATGGCAAATTGATATGTTAGTTGATGGTGCTTTAGATTTAAGAGAAGCATTTCTTAATGTAATATTTGCACCAGAAGCAGGAAAAGCAGCAGCCCAAAAGAAGTTCTTAGAAGAAACTTTACCTACATGGATTGGTTACTTCGATAAATTAAAGCAAAAAAATCCAGGTGATCACTTTGTAGGTAAGAAATTATCAATTGCTGATATTGCTATCTTCGATATATTAAATGGTATTGAAACCATTCATAAAGGTACAGTAACAAAGAAAGAAAATCTCAAAAAATTCGTAGAAACATTTGCTGCTCAACCAAAATATGCAGAGTATCGTAAATCATCTAGATATCATGCTTAAATGGATAATAGAATGTAACAAAGATATTAATCCTTTGTATTAATTGTTGTTTGTTTCAACTTTGAATTCTATTAATACCATACTTTATAGCACTAAGTAAACTATACATATGACAATTCTTTCTGACTTTATTGTTTTTTGTGTAGATCTGCTGAAAACATCTTGGAACAACAAATGTACAATTACTCTATACACTATTGATATGTTTTACCAATTATTCTTTGTATTAAACCATAAAAGTGATAATTTCAACTATAAAGTCTAACTAAAACTACCAAACCAATTATTTATTAATTTTCTAGTAATTTATTCATTTTTACACATTACCACATGTATAACTGCTTTCTCATTTATTCTTTGGATGAGTTTTTATTGGTTTAAAATCTTTCTTTTTTAATCATTTTATTTCACATTTAATTCATGTCTACTACCGCTTTCATCTATTTTCCAATAAAAGGAAGAGCAGAAGCCGATAGAATAGCCTTAGAGCTAGCTGGATGCAAGTATACAGAAGAAAATGTTACTAAAGATAAATGGTCTGAAGAAAAGAAGAAATTATTAGCAGATGGCTTATTACCATTTGGACAAATACCAATATTAAAACACAAAGGTAAGTCATTAGTGCAAAGTATGACAATTCTCAGATATCTCGGAAGAGAGTATATCATTTTGATTAATTTTTATAGACACAAAATGTATGGTGATAATGATGATGACAAATGGCAAATTGATATGTTAGTTGATGGTGCTTTAGATTTAAGAGAAGCATATTTAGTAGTAACACATACTGATCCAAAAACTAGAGAAACTGTTGAAAAGGAGTTTGTAACTAATAAACTACCTACATGGATTGGTTACTTTGACAAATTAAAGCAAAAAAATCCAGGTGATCACTTTGTAGGTAAGAAATTATCAATTGCTGATATTGCTATCTTTGATATTTTATCTGAAGTAGATGCCATGAGCAAAGGAGCTGTTAAGAAGAATGAACATCTCAAAAAGTTCTTGGAAGCCTTTGCTGCTCAACCAAAATATGCAGAGTATCGTAAATCATCTAGATATCATGCATAAACGGATAATAAAATGTAATGAACAATATACTTCTATCTGTTGAATATAAGTTGTTGTTTGAAATATAAATATACTGCATAATGAAATATAAAAATAATGAAGAATGTAACATAATAAAATATTCATCTAAAGAAAAGAAAAAAATAGAAAAAAAGAACGCTCGCTAGGGGACTCGAACCCCCGACCACTGGCTTAAAAGGCCAGCGCTCTACCGACTGAGCTAAACGAGCTATTAGATTTTTATTAATTTTTGAATTTATGAAACATTCTATACTTCTCTTTTGAATATCTTTTCATAAAGCGTAGTTTTACAAAAAATATGTATAAATATTCATTCAATAAACATATCTTTATAAAATAAAACAATATAATAATACAATATATAATATTTTTATTTAATTTGTTTCAACAGGTAAATTTTCATTTCCATTTTCAACAATCACTTTACCACCTTTATTTGAATTATCATTATCTTCAACAGGTAAATTACAATGTTCTTCTTCTTCATCTTCATCTTTTAATAATTGTTTAGCAGCAACAGCAGCATCATTAATACCACGACTCTTAGGTAGAGAAGGTAAATTTAATAAATCACTATCATTCTTTTTACTAGTAGCTAATGATGATGTTTTACTTTTGGTTAATTTGTTATTTTCTTCACCTGGAAAGATCATTTTATAAACTATATTAACCACAGGATGTATATAATTATAAAGAAAATGTTCTGCACCATCGTTGTAGAGACATATAAATAAAATAAAAGATCTCATGAAAATGTAAGGTATAAATGTAGTTAATGATTTGAAAATCTCTTCAAACACTAATGTAATAGACACCATAATCCAATATCCTGTCCTATTCATAATAACATTGACAATTATACCAATGCGAGTTATTTGAATAATCATTTCTTAAATCAATAAAGCATTGCATCAATGGGACAAATACAAACCAAATATTACTAAATAATATATAAATAATATGTTTATACCTAATTTGTAATAATCCTAAGATATAAAAAAGTAAAAGCATGGGCGCTGCTATAATGACTAAAAAGGCCTGGAATTTTGTAATATTAAGTTTCTTAGACAGAATTCCGAAGATTTCTATAATTTAGATATAAAAAATAGTATACGGGCTTTATTCAGGATTGATTTATCAAAATCTTCATCTGTAATAGAGAAGATTGACAAAAAATTAGAGCTGCTCATCACTATTTTAAAAATTAAAAAAAAATGATTTGAGGTAAGATCAGATCAAGATTGTCAAGTCAAAATATTTCATTTCTAATTATTTCGATTCCTACACAAATGGCACAATTTTTAAAAGATAATGTTTTGTTACCATTACGAAACAAGACCGTTCCTTTCTATAACAGGACTGTTATCGCAAAATCAAGTACTTTCATTTAATTAGGTTTTATTGTTAATAGAAAAGGTTGCACCATATGCAGAAAAGCTCAAAGTTCAGGAAGTAGACATTTTTAATGCACTAGTGTTTGTAATTTCGTTATTAGCCATCTTGATCGTTGGAGTCAATAAATTGTCGTATACTTATTGCTATTCTATCTATAGATTACTTTACTTTTTAATTGTTCCAATATTTTCAATGAGAGGAGAAGATACTGAATCTAACCAAATGTTGTATGTTTTATTATGTATATATTGTGTAAATAGTTTGTTATATTTTGAAGCATTCTCATTCCTGTTAGTATGTGAGAATATTTTTTGTTTCTACGTAATGCCTTACTATACATACACTCGTCTCGCTTTGTTTATATTTTTGTATTATTTTGATGGATATGAATGGATGAACAGATTATTAATTGATCCAGTATGTAATTTGCTATATGAAAGAGTTATTCAAAAAGTTACAAAAATAGATTAAATACAAATTTCTTTATTTTCTATTCTTTTTTTTGTATTTGTTAGATTAATAAATAAAAACACACAAAATCAAATAATTTAATATAGGTTATAAAACATAAATTAATAAATAACTATTTAATTACGAAATATATAATTTAAAACAATTCATTAATATTACTAAAGAAAATATCTTCACCATTATCAACTACTACTTCTTCTTCTTCCATTATCTCTTTTTCTTTACTTTTCTCACTTGTATCAGAACTATCAGTACTACTTCTAGAATTAGATACACTTTTTATTACACTCTCTTTTTCTTTAACTTTGTTTATATATTGTAGAATTTCAGATTCACTTACTTTTCTCATCTCTATTTTTGAGTTTCTTCTTACTGATGATAATAAATTTGTTGTAGTTGTACCATTATTAATTGTAGTAGTAGTAGTAGTAGTTGTTGTTGTTCTAATGTTATTATCTTTTCTATTTCTTCTATTATCTCTTGTTCTTTCTCTACTCGATTCTTTATCATCAATTTTACTAACACTTTTCCTTTTCACTATTTTCTTTCCTTTCTTTTTATTATTTATACTGTTTCTATTCTTATCTTTCTTTAATCTTTTGCTATTGATTAAACTACTACTACTACTATTATTATTATTATTTTTATTCTTATTATTCCCTTTCTTATCATCATCATCTTCATTATTGAATATATCATTATTTATTATCTCATCTTCCTCATCCTCTTCTTCTTTATCTCTTCCCTCAAAAGTCTTTCTAATATATTCTCTATCAACATCAGTTTTGATTAAATTATTACTATAAGATCTATCAGTAGAACCAAGTGATTTTGAAGAATCCATAAATTCAATGGATAACGAATTACTAGTAGTGGATCTTAAACTACCACTATTACTGTTAGTAGCGTAATTATTATTATTATTTCTATTGAATATTGGCGGTGAATACATGTATTCATAATACTTAAATTCTATATTAATATAATCTCTCAATACCTCCATTTCATTACTAGAAGTAATTATACTTTCTTTCTCATATAAAGAATCTTCATAAAAATAATTTTTATAATTATCGCAATCATTATGATTGTTGATTATTTTTTCTAAATTCTTATCTCTTACTTCATCAAAGAATGGATTACATATACTTTCTCTGATACTTATTCTTTTATGTGGATTGTAGATTAACATTGATTTTATTAACTCTATTCCATTCTTATCAGTGATATGTTCAAACTTTTTATCGAAATTAACTATATTTCTATTTCTACTTTTAGTAGAACTACTAATTGTTTCATCATCATCATCATCATCATCATCATCATCATCTGTTATCACTATATTATTCATTTCCTTTATATAATTTCTAGTTTTGGTATTTCTAATCCAATCTAAATCATCTTTTGGTGGATATCCTAATATTTGGATTATTCGATTTATTTGACTATTTTCATCATATCTTTCTTTCTTTATATCTTCACTGGATACTAAATCTTTTATAGATAACATGCTGTTTGTACCAGGAAATAACGGTAATATTTTTTCACATTTTGGATTTAAATAATCGAATAGTTCACTTATTATACAACCTACAGCCCAAACATCGATTTTTTCATTATAATTTTCACATAAACACAGTTCTGGTGCTCTGTAAAAACGTGTAACGACATGCCTTGTCATGCTTGAGGATAAATTCTCATTATCACTGTTTGTATCACTTTCAAAATATTTTTCAGTTTCTGTTTCTTTCATTTCACGGCTTAAACCAAAATCGCTTATCTTTACTTCATTGTGATCGTTGATCAGTATGTTGGATGGCTTTATATCACGATGAATGATCTTACAGCTGTGTAAATATTCTAAACCACATAATAATTGGTATAAAATCCATTTTATATCTCTCAAATTCCATTCTAATTTGTTGACATCTCTTTCTTTCTCCTTCATCAACATATCTTTCCCTCCATTATCCTATAATCATATATAAAAATAGCAATATATACCATAACCATCCATACACTGGAATAATTGGTCAGATCAGAAGGACTTAGGACATTTCTAGATTTTAGATTTAAATGTCAATACTTGAGTCCGCATATATTAGGATGATCACTTAGACGCAAAATTACAAGTTCTCTTAAGCATCTTATCCCCTGAACCATGTTCCTGAATATATTCTTAATATTCTTCACAGCCACTCTAGTAAAAATAGAAATATATTGATATTATATTCATACACCTCATGCGTCACATTATCAATAGCTTCATATACTGTACCATAGGCACCTGATCCTATAACACTTCGTATCTCATATCTAGTGTTTATCTCAGAGGGGAAAACATTATTAGTCTCACAAGACATCAGTAAATTTTTGTTGAAATGAGTATAACTCTTTTTATAGTTGCAATAACAAAAAATATTGATGAAAAAATTACGTTAGTCTCTTATTTTTTTATGCTCACTCTACCATAAACACTGCGTCCCTTACCTTTTCATTCCAGTCTTCACATATGTTGGGATAAAAAAAGCATGCAGAATCAAATTTGAGCTTGTAGTCATAGAGATTTATTTGATTTTATTAATTATTTTTATACTCAACAATATTGGGTATATATCATTATGTTAACAGTGCTTGTCTCTATTAACAATCATAATATATGTTATGAGTGTATAAATTACAATCACTACATCTAAAAACAAATAACACATATATTTACAATAATTTACAACAGCCATCTCTTGGCTAATATACTTACAGATAAAAAAATGGTATTTTTTATTTATTTTGGTTCAGACAAATCAAAAAAATCAATTCCTACATCATTATCTCTTTCTTTCCTTTGAGTCTGATTTGCTGAATGAAGTAATCTATTATATACGGTATCTTCATGACTATTTACATTATTACTAAAAATATTATTATTATTAAAAGGAGATGTAAGTGAATGTGATAAACAACTAAACTTTTTTGATTTTGAGAGTATTGGTGGAGAAATATTATTATTATTATTATTATTATTACTTGGCAATAACAGTGGAACAGGTGAAGGACCTAAACTATCAGATAAATCATCATAATAATAATTATTATTATAAGAATGATTAGTAGATGATAATTGAGATGATGGTGATGAGGATGAATTTAATTTGAAATGATATAATGAACTACTAAAGAAGTCAGTACTATTGCTATCTTTTAAACTGTTATTTATACAATTATTACAATCATCTTCATCATCATTGAATATTTCATTACTAAATCTATTGATATTTATATCATCTTCTAGACTTGTTGTACTACTTTTCAATTCATTGTTTATAAATGTCGATTCTATATACTCTCTATCAGGATCAGTAATTACTTTTCTTTCAATCATTTTATCATCATTTTTATTAAAAACATTATTTACAGCTTTCAATTGTTGTTGTTGATTAATATTTGTATTATCATCACTTTCAGAACTTAATGGAGATAAAATTCCTTCCAGTATTTTATTAGTAGAATCTGATGTAGAATCACTACCATCGCCACCACCAGGTGAATTACTATATTCATTATTATTCAAACTATTTGGCTTGAGTGTTGGCGTTGATCTTGCTGATATAGTTGATGGTGAATAAATATATTTATAATAACCGATTTCTGTGGATGTATAACTTCTTAATATTTCTATCTGTTGAGGTTTGGGAAGTGTTTTATCAATTTCCCATTCAATATTCATTGGATTAGGTTTAAAAGCCTAAATAAAATAACATAATAACAATTATATATATGTATATATACATCTTCATAATTTTCATCTCTAACTTCATCAAAGAATGTTGATTTCAATGAATCTATCATACTTATCCTCTTATGAGGATTATACTCCAACATTTCCTTTAATAATTTAATTCCACTCTCTTCTATATGATTGTAGGCAACATTGAAATCCATCGGAGTTATATTATTCATATCTAAAAATACATTTTTCACTTTTTCATCTTCTATCCAGTCTAAGTCGTCTTTTGGTGGGTTTCCTAATACTCTCATTATTCTGTAAATCTGACTTCTTTCATCATATCTCTCTTTCTTTATATCTTCACTTGAAACTAAATCTTTGGTGGATAATATACTGTTTGAACCTGGAAATAACGGTTGACAGTAGTTCCCCTCTGGAGAGATTGAACCAAATAATTCGCTCATTATACAGCCAACAGCCCACACATCGATTTTTTCATTATAATTTTGACACAAACATAACTCGGGAGCTCTGTAGAAACGAGTAACTACATGTTTGGTCATATTTTTCAATGGAGATTCTGCTTTGAGTGATGGTGAAGAGGGTGAATCATTAACAAACAAAGATAAAGAGTAAGCTTGTTCTCTCAAATCTTCATTTATTTGTCGAGCCAAGCCGAAATCAGAAATTGTTACATGCAATTTATCACCTATTAGTATATTGGATGGCTTTAAATCTCTGTGTATTATTCCTGACATCTATTTTTATATTAATATATTGGTGTTATATACATGTAAATAATTCACTCCCAATATTATTTGATATAATACCCACTTTACATTCTTTATATTCCAACCTAATACTTTTGCTGCTTTTTCTTTCTGTAGTAAATCTCTTCCTCCATGATCTAATACCATCCAAATATCATTATAATTGGAAGAATCAGGTGGAGTTAACACATTTCTATGAAAATATAACTTATGTATAATATTTTACTTTAATTTACATATATTAGGATGGTTACATTGTCTTAAAATTATTAGTTCACGTAATGATCTTATTGCTTGTACTGGAGATTCAAACACGGAAGTAACATGTTTAATTGCCACTCTATTGAGAAACAATGACATACTATAAATACAATTCATTATTCGTCGTGTCAGTCGCTTCATATACTATACCATAAGCCCCTTTTCCAAGTGGTCTTATTAATTTGTATCTTGTCCCTATTTCCACTGGCGATAAATCAAGATTATCATCTTCATCCTAAATAAAATGATATTATCACCATACCATTTTTATCTGACTTAAAATCAGAGAAACAAAGATATTTGAATCAAACTTTTGTCAAGCACTAAAAACGACTATTTTATAAACAGTTTTTCATTAGAAATGCAAGAAACAGAGAAAGAAGCGATAGAAAGACGTAACACTGCTTATGTCAGAGCCAGAGCATTTCAAAAATTCAAGTATTATTTCATATAATAGTGATTTACTAGAGATGAGAAAAAGATGAGTGATGACCCAGAATACATGAAATCCACTATTAAAAAATACCAATTTACTATTCCATTAAAACCAAGTGATCCAAATACCGAATTCCCTCGAAATTTCAATCAGAGGATATCTCGACAATATGCAAGTATGTATTTAGACAAGCTTGGAGCAGAGCCAACTGATGAAAATATTAATTTAGTCCTTGAAAATTATCCTTTAGATAGATGTGCTGTAAGTACTTCTATGAAAACAAGAGGTTTGTCTGATGTAGTGACGATCAATACAGCACCAATGATAAGAGAAATACCAGAGTTAGAAGCTATAAGGCAGGCTAAATCAAGATTGTATTTTTATATTTTCTAATATATCTTCATAGTCCATATAAAATCACATTATCTCCAGAAGAAGAGGAAAATGAACATAAATCACTTGTACCAGCTCCACTACATAAGAATAATGAAGATGAAGAATATGAGAGAAAATATGGAGTATATAATCTATTACATTTATTTATTTATTAATATAGCCAATTGATTCATCATTTAACGAAATGAAAAAGAAATATTTATATCCATTCTCAGCATCTTCAGAATCAAAGAAGAAAATGATTTCACTACCTCCACTATCACCTCGAGGTTGTGATGAAGATATGTTAGATATGAAAGTACCTGAGTTTGCGTATAATGATGATGGAACAATAAGAGAAAATACTGAGACTGTAGGAATTAATGTATTGAAGAAAGTAATGGAAGTATATTTTATTTATTTATTTATTATATTTAGATTTCTGAAGAATTATTATTGAAATCTCAAAAGAGATTCGTTAATTCTTTACCAATGTTTTATATTAAAGCTAAATGTTCAAAAGTAGATATAGCTGAATTAAAACAACTGTTAGTTAGTAGAAAAGTACAGTGTATTATCTATAATACATGTATTTATCTATATCAGAAGTTATTAATCACTTTTCAATGGCCTTTACCAGATGATCATTTAATCAATAGTGAATTGATTCAAAAAATTGTGTTAATTTTTGACAATATTGTTGAAATGTATAAAAAGAAACTTGTTTATACAACCATATTCATACCATTCGTAGTATTGTGTGTTCATGTTTCAGTTGAAGTATATATTTATAGATATTCATAATATTTAGTTCATATTCTGTAAGAAATATCCTGAATGGTTTAGAGACAATCCTGTCAAATCAAAAGAAACACTCCAAGTGTTTTCTAATGAAGTTAACAGGATAATTGATCCACATGGACTGTATAATAGAATTGGATTTGTCCAAGCAGGTCCTGACGCATTAAGAGAAGAGATAAAGAAGAAATCCTTCCTCAATGTTGATCATTCAAAACAATTTGGAGTATCAACGATAGTTTCACAAAGTATGGCTGAAACTCATTCTGTACCAATTCGTAAGATGAAAGTGAGTGGAAAATGGTCAATAGAAAGCCATAACGTTCAAAATATCAGAAAATCAACATTTTCATCAACAAGACCATCAACATATTCATCCTATTCATCTCCTAATAAAATGAACAGACCATTAACATCTCCTGAACCATCACAGACACTTTCACCCATTAATGGAAAGTATACTTCCAATTACTACCACAATGCTATTAAAAAGCTGAAAACCAGGTATAGACATGATATTGCAAGAGGAATACCTTCTCAAAGGATTAATATGTTGAAATAGTATTACTGTATATGTAGAAAAATGATAATATAATTAATTTGAATATTTTTGAAGAGTCTTTGTCTCTGTCTGGAGAATGAAGGGTTTAATGTTTTTAATATAATAAAAACAAATATGTATATATGAATATTATCTTAAATATAATCATATTTACATTCTTAATAGACTTGAACCTAACTATTATTTCCCCTTAATTGGGATATATTACTTATATAACTCGTGTTGATTAAAATATAAACCTTCAGCATTATAATTGCCAAAGTTTGTCATTAATTTACTGTGATTAAATGTCTGTGTTGAAGCGTTGTGATTAACTGATTCAACATTAAAGGTATACTACATAAATATACAAAGAACAAACATACATTAAAAGACGAGAGCATTCTGACAGAGTTCTTAATAGGAACTCTATATAAAGGGCTTATTGATTTTATTGTGCTAATAAATAAATATCATGAGTTATACCCTTTTAATAATACACGATTTGTGATCTTGAAGATTGAATTCATGGTTTTGATGTGAAATTGTGTGTATGGATGTAAAAATGAATATGAAAAGGATTTATATGATGATAATATTTAAAGGTATATAGTTTAGTGATAGATTTAGTGATTTATTAAAATGAGTTGACCGTTACGTTATAAACTGATAGTTTTTTATTGGTTGTTCTATGTTTTCTATGTTTCATAGATTTTTTGTTTTGTGATTCTTGTTAGAATATAAGGATATTTTTCTATATAGTTGATAGATGTGTTTAACTTTGTGAAATTTCGCAAATATCAAAAAATAAAGATTTTTTATTTTATAACGACTATATTTTCGAAACATCAAATCAGGCTTGAAAATGTTGAAATTTAACAATAAGAATTATCAAAGCAGATGGAATTTCAGAAGAAGAGAAGAATGAATTATCAAAAGAATTTTTAAGTATTGAATAATTATTATTTGTTAGTAATATATATAAATAAGAATAATAAAATAAATATTAACTCTTTGCTTTATCACAGGCTATACAATTTACATCTTTTATCACATTTGGATAATTACACTTATCACATATCCAATATTTCTCAGGTGTAGATTGAAATCTTCTTCTTTTGATATTTGGTTTTTCTTTTACAGTTTCTTTCGAATATCCAATTATTCTAAAATCTTTACATTTTTCTAACACATCTTTCACTTCAATATAAATAGGATGAAATATTTTTTTTACTATTTCATATTTTTCTGGATTTACATCTTCTCTTTTTATTTTGCTCAATACATTTTCCCATACTTCAAAATAATTATCTAATAATCTAATCTCATTAATATATATATACAATATTATAATAATATATAAATACTTTTTAAGATAATTTCTACATTCTATTAAACATGAAATCACTGGTTCTGTGTCTCTAGTAAATTCAATTGTTATATCTTTCTTTATTATTAGCTGAATCACTGTGTTTGGGTCAATACCAGAAGAGAGTAGATCTAACCCAGTACTTTTATTATACGATTCTATTTCTATTTCTTCCCAACCTTCATCACTACTATCCCAATAATCATCACTTACATCTAAATATATATATAAATATATATACTCTCTTTTAATTCATCTTTTATTTTATCAACATTTAATTCATTCTTTGATATATCAGATACTATAACAATATCAACACATATATATACTTTTAATTTTTTTAGTTGGTGGTTCTATCAATGGATTTCGATTGAAACTATCATTATTATTATTATCTCCATCATTTGATTCTTCTAAAAATTTGTTTGGTATAATAATTTCAAAACATTGTTTTATTCTGTTCAAATTATCTTCTGCATCTAAACATTTGGACTCATATTCCTTCTATATATATTATAAATATATATTATATACTAATATTTGATCAAATTTGGCTATATAAAAAGCTTGTTTTCTTAACGATTCTTCAACTTCTTGGTTATGAATTCTTATTTCACTTTTACTTATATTTGGGATTGTTAAATGCAATTTATCTGTTATATATTCGGCTGCTGCTAGTAGTTTTGGCTCCTTTTTATCATATCTGTTTTTCCATAAGCCAAAGGAGTTTAATGTTGTATTGATTAATTTTTGTCGAAATTCTTTTGGTTCTGGTAATTGATGTACTGGACTATTCTCTAAACAACACGAGGTTAGAATCTAATATACAAAATAATATGAAATTATACATTTAAATTTGAAAATACCATTTTTCTAAAATCTTTTGATCTTCTAACAGCTGTATCAACAAATAGCATGGTTAAATATCTTACCTATTTACTATAAGGATGGAATGATACATGACAGTTATTTACTTTTAGTCTCTCCATTACTAGTTCAAATAGATAATTTTTATATTCTTTGTTGTCTAAGTATTGCTAATATATAAAATGATCAATCATACCTTCACTATAATGTTGTAATTGTTTTGAGGAAGTACTAATTTATGTGGTTTTGCCTCTGTCATTTTTGTAAGTAAATGTTGAAGATGTTGGCGAGAGCTAGGTTCTTCGCTTTCAGTCATAATTCAGAAAAATAGATGTAATGAAAAATGCCAAAAAACACCCCACAAATATTAAAAACAAAAAAATTTAAAATATACCTACTATTATTTTATACACATGAAGTAAAGCAATGTTAAACAACATCAGAATTCTACTACTACTTCTGTCTTCTTTTTCTGATCCTGAGAGTTGGAGTCATTTTCTTTCTCTTCATCCAGATCATTAAATAAAGGTACCAGCGATATATTTACATTATTAGTACTACTACGTTTAATACTTGGTACGATTAAACCAGGGAGATCAGTATCTCTCAAAGACAAAGCTGGTGGTCTTTTATTACACACCAGTGCCATATCTGAGTTATTAATGTTCGAACTGTTAAATATAGATGTTTTATAGGTTAGTGATAGCTTGTAATTCGTTGGAGTTTGTAGTTGTCCAGGAAATGTGTATGTACTCTTTCTCAGAATTGAATGCGATGCACCACCACTCTTATTCATATCACTAGATGGATTCATAACATTAGCTCCAGATGTAGTTGGTGTTAATGAAAAATCGACTAAACTTTTTTTACTCCTTACACCTCTGTATTGTAGATAGTAATTATCTATCTTCATCAATAGATCTATTTTAGAAATTTGGATAATCATTTTGATATTACAGTTACATTTCACACTCCTTTTATAATTCGTCTTGTAATGTCTTATTATACTACTACTTATATCTATAAACAAATTTTTATCTGGATCATAAGGTTCGTAGTCAAAATGATTAGTATTTGGTAAGTTAAATATTAGTCGTTTTGCTTTATATAAACATGGTTCTGGAGGATCTTTGTTATTATGCGCGTATTGATAACTCTTTATTTTCTTAATATTCAATTTTCTTTCCAAAATTGGAATGATCGCTTTGAAACAGTATTTTTGTATTAAATTGAGATGTAACTGGAATAATGGTTCAAATATATTGTAATATTTGTTGATAAATGTGTAAAATTGGGGAATACTCAGGTAATTATCTTTGTTTCTATTAATTTAGAATTAATTCATATTTAAATACGTGTCGAGTAGCTTAAAGAACTCATTTGCATCTTGTTTTAATCTCCCAGAGGTTCTTAACACAAATGCAAATTGAGTAATATCATTCCAGCTTATTTTATAACCATCACTTTCTGATATTATACACAAAACCGTGTGGATGATAGAAGCCATTGGAGCAAAGCAGAAATATACTGTATATTGAAAGAATTCGTTCCAATTCATTTCTTCATTATCTGTTACATTAGAATATGAAAATTTTAAAAAATACTGTATCTTTGAAAAATATGTGTATGAAGCGGTAACCACTGCATATTTATTCCTTCTATAACTGATCTGCATAACACACTGGTTGCTTCTTTGATTCTAGTCGAAATAAGGTACAGATAAATACATTTTAAGTTTATCATATTGTTTTTTAAATCTTCTTACATCTCCATTACTCACTAACATATATAACTTAGATCAACAAATACTGTAGTAATACTGAGCCATAGATATCGACTCTTCATCAAGACCATTTGGATCATCTATGTAGCTCATTGATACAGTGCAAAACTTTTAATTCTATCTAGTTACCAACAAATAGCATTAATTTAAAATAGTACAATTTTATTCGTTACACTTTTATATTCTGATGTAGTATAGGAGTAGAGATAATTAACATATTTTTCTTATTTATTAATACCATAAAAACAACAGATTTGAAATTTAAAATAAAAACATAACAACTATTTACCATATCAGTATACGTAACAGTTATTTTAAGTTATATATATACAAATTTACATACAAAACAATGACATTATCCTATTCTATATCATATATTTCCACATTCTCATTAAGATCAGTTTTACTTAATTTCAAACCACTCAAACCACTTGTTTCATTTGCAGATAATTGAATACTATTCTTATATCCATCTGTTGGAGACAAGCAAGGATGAGTTGGTTGATTATTATTTATAACATTTAACGTTTCAGCCCTGAATCTTAAAGCAGCGAATGAAGATTTCTTTCTCGTTTCCATTGTAGTTTTATGTTTCATTGTCAATACAGATGAAGTTCTAAGAATTGATTTTGATGAATCATTTCCATTGTTATATAATGTCAAGTTCTTTGGAGTAGTTGCAATATTTGTTGACATATTATTATTATTATTATTATTACAATCATTATTATAAGATAAATCGCTAGTTGTACTAACAAATGATTCATTACATACACTCGAAGAACTAACTTGTCTTAAATTATTATAAGTGTGGAATTTACTATAATCTTCATCCATTTCATTTATGACTAAATTGGTAGTTTTATGGGTTAGATGTTTGATTTTAAAGTGAATTCTAAAGTTCCTAAAATTGGGTCGATATTTCCTAATAAAACTTTTCGCATAATCACTGTATGTAGTGGATGATGATAGTTTTATATAGTCATAATCATATTGATTAGGATTTGGAATATCAAAAATATAATTCAATAATTTACCAAAACAGGAGTTATCGTGTGATGGAAATTGTTGATCATGGTCTTGTCTATATTGCTTAATATCTGCTATATGTAACTTTCTATCTAATATCTTTTTCCATAACTTATCTGGGAAGAAAGTTTCAATCATTACCATTCGAAATTTGTATAAAGGTTCCCATAGACTGTATGTTTTATCTACAAAATTGAATAGTTGGTGGAATGTTATTCCTCCATGTCCCCTATAAATATAATTATAATAAATAATATAAATATATACATATCACATGAGTTGAATAATCGAACGTATTCTAAAGTAAATGCTTCTTGAGTCTGTAGTTTATTGAAGATTATTGATATATCATCCTATGAAATGAATATATTACACTCTCAATATACGAAGCTGATTGTATTCTTGTTAATTGTCCTTAAAATATTTACAGTTACTATATAATGATATATGAATAATTCTATATATACTATAGACAATTGCAGACATAGGAGCTAGTGAATATATCAACACAAATTGAAAAAAGTCGTTCCACAGAAAATGTTTTGCAAATGGAACCATTAAATCATTTAAAAACTCATATTCTCCAAATTTCAATGTCTGAAGAAATGAGAAACCATCCAAACAGTTATTTTCTGTAGAACTAGATGAATTATAGAATAACAGTGTCATACTCTTGCATATAATTATATTTCGCTTTCAACAATTTAACATCACTATAACTGACTATTTAGAACGGTAAAAGAATTTTATTCATACGATAATAGTAAGATGCCATCTGAATTGATATTACATCTAAATCAAATGGATCAGAGACTTCCAGATAGGGAGTTATTTTTTGTGAATTCATATATTAACTGTATGTTGTTGCTGAATCAGAGTTACAGAATAACCAATAAAAATCCTAATTTATGAAACGAATATAACTCTTTATAAAAAAAAACAATTCATTAAAATAAAGCATTAAAATAAGTAAGAAATCGTATTTATATAGTATTATACACGAAACTAAGCTAAATGAACTTAAATAGCCATTTACTTATACCATTAAAGATATCAGTAAAATGGAGTTATTATACTTCTGTTTTATGCTAATATAAACTCATCATTCTTCCATTGAGGACTATTTAAGCTAAATATGGCACAACTACCATCCAATGCCACAGTTTGAGGTGAATACGAGTTACCTCTTGGTCTAACATTAGCAGGTGAATAATTAGACGATTTACTACACTTAGAATGAATTTTATCATAACGCCCAAACGTCATACCACCTACTTTACTTATACAGTAATTAGATGGTTTTAATATTGAACTATGATGAGATCTTTCTGAACTAACAGCAGATAAACGTGCCTCACTTAAGGATACTTTACTGCTATTAACTTTACATCTTGCTTTGAATATATTTCTAAACATTAAATAGTATCGATCAATTTCAGAGATTGTGGGAAAGAAATTGAATGTACCTAAGCATTTCAGATTAAAAGTTTCTTTAGGAATAGGCGTAAAGTCTTTTCTATACAATTTGATCATATCAATCGTAATTTCACCAAATGTTATGTGATTCACTTCTTCATCATAATCATAGCGATATAAATGAGGTGCTCCTGCAAATATATTCTTTATCATAGTACCACATGGCTGTTTAGGTAATCTACCATTGTGAACTTTTTGATAATCTTTAATCACTGAAATCTGTCTTTTTCTTTCAAATATTAATCTCCAACTATCATTTTGGAAGAACTTTTCTATAAGTTTTACACGGAATAGATATAGTTGAACCCATAATGATGTTGTTTGTGAAGCGAAATTACAGAATTGATGGAAATTCAATTTACCATCACTGTTTAAGTCTAATTTTTCGAATAGACTTAATATATATGATTTAAGTTGTTCAACTTCATCTAGAAGCATAGCCAATTTACAGATTCCTTCTGCTGTTATTAATCCTGGCTCTTCAGATACTATATTAAACAATACTATTCATAGGTTAATAATCAAATGATTATACAGTAGAATATAGATGGCATTGGCGCAAAACTCCAAAATATTACAAACCTGAAGAATTCATTCCATTCCAGAAGATTATTATCATAAACTAAGAATAGAAATTCATGTAACGGTATTTCTGTTATATCCAAAGCTTCAATAAAAGTAAATTGTGATAAAACTTTACTGCTCATGTTTCTATATATATTTAAGAAATAATTATACCTTGTCATATGAACGAATTGATGATAAATACTTTCAACTTCTGTATGGTTCACTAAATGAGATAGATTATTGAATATACTGTAAAAATAGCTCGCATACTGTATAGATTTATCATCCAATCCGAATTTATCTTCCCCAGGACAAGGTGCAACCTTATTGTTCATAAAATTTTAAAATTTCTTTTCTGGGGAAAGATGACGAAATGGTCAAAATTTCAGCGAAAAAAACTCAAATTTAAAAATAAAATAACAAACGATATATTCTATTTTATAGTTTACGTATCACACATTTTACACGGGTGTTTCATCATTGAGATCGAGATCTAAAGGAAGAGAGGAATGAAGTAGGTTTTCTTCTTCTTCATCAAGATCTCCTATTTCATTCTTCTCTGGAATTGACAGTGGTTGTTTTGATTTTGATGAAGCATTTACATGTAATGTTCCGTTAGTCAATATCATCCTTTGCTTAGACTGTATGGATAAATGCCTTCCATGGCCTAAAAAGACAGGGGTAGCTGTTAATTTTCTACCTGTAGTTTCACCATTCACTGAAAGCATTGAATTATTGTTATTATTTATCACTGATAATCTATTTGACCTTCTTAATATAGAAGGCCGTTGTAGATGCCTTCCTTGACTTTGTAGTGGAGTAGTAGTTGTGGATGTAGAATCACCACCAGTACTGCTACTCCGCCGATTAGATGATTCATTAACATAATGGCTGAAACTACTAGCATTATTACCAGTAACTAAAGAATGATTTTGTGAACGAATAATAATTGACTTTACACTTACTGGATTTAATGATCTATAAGTAATATAAAAACTATCAATCTGAGCTAAAACTGTAAATTGATTGAACTGACTTAAATACTTCATCGCAAATGCATCATGTTTTCTGGGAGTATAGTCAGGTTTAAATTTCTTTATTATAATTGATGCAATTCCACTAAATGATGTTATATAATCACCATTATTACTTATCCCACTTTGATTATTATTATTATTATTCAAATATGAAAATCGAGTAGGTGAAGATGTCACAACTTGATTATTCTGTAAGTTTCTATTATGAATTGGTGGAGTTGTCATAGTAGTAGTAGTAGTAGCACCATTCGTATTAAGATTATAATCTATCAATGAACTACTTCGATTACTACTTCCAACTATCACATTTGTACCAACAATCCCAGTAGTATTACCATTACTACTGCTACTAGCTAATCCACCATCATATTCAAAATGATCAGGATGAGGTTGGCCTAAAATAAACCGCTTAATTACAGAAAGACAGTTTTGAGATTGATATTTGCCATGTTTTGATAGATAATCTTTAATAAATGGAATTCTTACTCTTCTTTTCATTATTGTGAATAATTGTGTGTGGTTAAATATTCCATCGATTAAGGATAATCTGAATAAATAAATTGGTTCCCAGATGGATGGAGTTTCTATGACAAATTTGAAGAATTGGTTGAGACTTATATATCCGTGATTGTTGCTAAATAATAAAATAGATTAATAAAAAATAATTATTTTATATACACATCGATTTTCTTATATACTGTTGTTGCTTGTGAATCTATATCTTCTTCCTTTCGTAACTGTTGTATTAATTTCTGAATGTCTTTCCACGTCACTACATCCTTGAAATCAGGTAAAGTATGCAGAATTACTAAGTCAATTTATAATTTCATTATAATATATACAATAAAACACAGCCACATTTGGAGCAAAACAAAAAAAGATAATGAATTGGAAGTATTCGTTCCAAGTGAGATAGGTTGAGACTGTTAAATTAAATAAAAAATCATAATACAGTAGACTTTGAAAATTAGCTCAAATAATGGCAAATAATTAACATGAAATGATTCAAGGATTTGATTTCCTGACAGTTTTTGGGAGTGGTGCTGACTAAATAATAGATTAAACAAAACATACTTTAATATTTTGATAAATTTGTCACTTATAATATCTACATCATAATTATTCACTACATGGATTAAAAAAATATCACATACGGTAAAAAAATGAAGCAAACTTAACAGAAGTAGGATCCAGCCCATTTTTATCTAGGTTAGTAGCAGGTGTTACTTTTGTTTTTCTCATCTAAAGCTTAGACACCATTATTTTATATGAAACGAAAATTGTGTAATTCAAGCCAAACTATGTGAATAACATTTTTCATTAACCCAATTCAAAATAGAATTAAAAAGAAGAAGAATATGTGAGATATATAACTTATATAATAACTAATAAATGATATTCATATTATTGGAACAATGGACGACTGAGCTGTTACGAAATTTTTACTAGACAAAGAACTACCTTTTGGAAGTTGATGATGTGGTGTCTGTGACACTAATGAATAAATTTGTGTAGATGCAGAAAATTTTCCAGTTGAGTTACTTAAAGTGCTCATTCTTCTTTGTTTTAGAATTGATTTCTTTCTAACCCCTACCTGTGGTTCTGATGCTTTACCTAAATCACTTTTTGTTGTTGGTAATAGAGATATTCTACGAGTTACTTCTGGATCATTATTTCGTATTTTAATATATAATTCATCAATTTCTTTGACAAACTCATTCAGGCCATATGCTGATAGATATTTAATGGCAAATGTCTCTTGTTTAAATACATATCCACTGTCATACTTTTTTATATAAATTTCAACTAAATTACAAAATGTTGTTCCATCAACTCTGTTATCGTAATCATAGTGTAAAGGATGAGGAGCACCTATCATTTTTCTACTTAATTTATCAGAACATACCTCGGGAGGTAGTTGATTGTTGTGACTTTCTAAATACTTGTTGATATTTTGAATATCTGATCGTCTTTCAAGTATAATTTTAATTCTTTCAAATGTCAGAACATTTGAAATAGTAGCTAATCTAAAGTAATTGATTGGATCAAACAAAGCAAATGATAGTGATAAAAAATTGAAAAATTGATTTAAGCTAATTTTACCATCACTATTTCTATTCATATTTAGTATTATATTCACTTATAGAATATACAAATCTTGTTGTTTAAACAATTGTAGAACTTCATCACAGATTGCTTGTTGTCTTTTGATCAATTTAAACATGTTTACGAGGTGACTCCATTCTACACTACCATTACATGAACATAAAGCATGTAGAATAACTAAAGAAAATAAAATTAAAAGTAACATAATACAGTAATATATAACAACTGTAGGATTGAGCGAAAAGAAAATGACAAACTGAAAAAAATCATTCCAACTGAGGGAATTGCTTTCTAACATAATAGAAACCAAATCTATACCATATATTCTAAACAAAGAGTTGTACATGGGAATTTTGGCTAGATTAAACTCTTTAATTATATCATAACCATTAACTCTTTTTGTCTTCAGTTTTCTATTAACATTAAATAGATTCGCTTTATACTTTTGTAATTTCTTATAATACACTTTAACAATATTTATTTCATAGTTATTGACTATAAAAATCATAACATTATAAGCTTACGGCAAAAACACTCTGCAAATTTAATACTCTCGTCATTCAGGGCATATTCATCGACTATAGCCTCCTCAGCAATTGGCTCGTTATTATGAATCTTATTCATTAATTGTTTCTATGCTTTTTTATTCAACTAAAAATTGTTTGTTTAGTGATGAAAAAATAATATCTTTTGATGAGATATATAAGAATTACTCTCATTTTATCGAATATTTAGAAAATAGATAAGTTATATTTTGTTTCCGACACCAAAAATTTGATATAAGATAAAAAATAAATGTAGAGAAATGATATGTTTATAAAGGTACTTTTTAGATGATAAAATTACAGTTAAGTATATCATAAATATTCATGAACTGGCTCTATCGAAGGGAACGGTTCATTTTTATAGGAATTAAGAGCAAGTTGAATCTGTCCATTTCCTCCATCTGAATTGAGGTTTCCATAATTAGACAGAGTTTCAGGTAAAGTGCTTGTATTAGTTTGCATCTCTGATACTGATTGTTTTCTATCTTTTGGTAATAACGATGTTCTTGACCTCAACCTCTCTGAAGGATGAGAAGGTCTTTTCAAGATTGATTTGGACGATTCAAACTGCTGTCCTTCTGGTGGTGGCGTTAATGATAAATTGCTGTGGTTACTATTTGTAGTTGATCTTCTTTTCTGTGATGCTACATACTCAGGTGAATTGTTACGATATTCTATAAAGTATTTATCAATCAAACAAATAGTAGGATGATCTATAAATCTACCTAAATTTTTCATTGCAAAACCTTCATGATACATTACATACAGCGGTTTATATTTCTTAATAAACATAGTTACTATCTCTGCATACTGTAAATATGATAATTGACCATTGGGTAAGGTTGTACAAGGATCATAATCATATAAATCAGGATGGGGCAAACCTTGTAAACTTCTTTTAAACTTACTTAGACATGGCTCTTTTGGTAGTTTTTGATCATGTACCACCTGGTATTGTTTGATTACATTGATTCTACATCTTCGGTCCATAATTGATTTTAATCTTTCAACTCCAAATACTCCATTAATTAGTAGTATTCTAAACATAAATAAGGGTTCCCAGTACTTTATGGTGACTGATATAAAGTTCCAGAATTGATTTAGACTTAAATAACCATCACTATTTATGTCAAAATCTTGAAAAATTAGCTGAACATCTTTACACACTCCGCTTTGTCTCCGTAGTAGTTGAAAAAACAGAACAATATCTTCCCAACTAACCTGGCCTGTAAAACTGGGAAAAGTATTGATTATAGCTATAAACATGAAAATAAAACAGAAATTATACAGAAAAAAATACACACCATGGGAGAAAAAGAAAAAAATACCACAAACTGAAAGTAACTATTCCAATCGAAATAAGTTCCATCTAGAGTATAGAATACAGCAATATACCGTAGATCGAAAATAAATGCTCATGTAAAGGTAAAGACCTTAATCCTAACATTTTTATGAGCTTAAATGGAGTGACTTTAACGCCGTGAGTAGTATCACTAAATTATTTAGAGTATTATTTATACCTAACAAGCTCATTATATCTTTTTTTTATAAATTGAACTTCAAAATTGCTCACTATAAGAGTTTAATAATAATTAAAATACTGGCAAAGTACCTTGCGAACTTAACAGATTTATCATCGAGCTGGTTCTTGTCATACTTCTCATCCGGATTTACAGATGCGTGTATGGACATGGGCCTTCAAAAGATGAGAAAAGAAGAAATTTAAAAATATAAACGTCAAATAAAAATCAAGCTTTTGATGAATGATCAATCAATCACAACAAATTAGAATAACAATAACGATAAATTATATATAAATAAATAGAAGAGTTAAACGTATCCATTATTAACATCAGAATATGTACATTTACATTTGAAGAGGTTTTACTGGCGAAAGTAGTGGATCAGAGTCAGCCTTTTCTTCATTATTATTAGTTTTTTTCCTCATTGCCCTAGATCGAACCATTTCGCTCATTGTTGTCATACTTTGTGCACTATTCTGTTTACTTTCTCCTTCAGCACTACTATTTCCTCCATTATATCTTTTAAGTTTATCCTTTGCTGCTAACCTACTCTCATGTCCGATAGACAAATGTCTATTTCCGTGAACCCTATTTCTTGTTCCTGGAGTACCGATTTTACGACTTGTATTTTGTGGTGTATTGAGGTGAGAAGGTGCTTTAAGTATAGATCTCGCTGATGCTGGTAAACTATTCTCTGATTGCTGAAACGAGATAGCGCGTTGTATTACCGATTGCTGTTGTTTTATTGATGATTGTTTTTCAGGATTATTCGTTCTATATTGTATATAAAACTTGTCAATTTCTACAAGTATATTAGAAGTTGAACCTTGTTTGTTTTTACTCTTATCCTTTACAGATACTTTCACACTAGGATCACTACCACTTAATAATGTAACGACTCCACCGAATCTACCTAAATTCTTCATTTGAAAGACCTCATGTTTATAATTCATCTGAGGTTTGTATAATCTTATATATTTAAGTGCAAATCTTAAAAATGAAGTTGGTAAATCTTCACCTTCATAATCATACGAATCTGGATGAGGAGAACATTTCAATATTCTCTTTATCTTACCACAACATGGTTCTGGAGGTAATTTATCATTATTTCCTAATTGATAAAACTTTATATCACCCATATGTAATTTTCTATTTAATATTCCTAAAAGTCTTTCTGTTCCTATTATTTTTTCAATTATTGTTATTCTAAAATCATAAAATGGCTGATATAATGCTGTTGTAGTTGCTGCAAAATTGAAAAATTGTGATAAATTCACTTCTCCATCGTTATTTATATCATGATCTGAAAATATCTGTTTTATCTCAGGACAAATTGCCAAATTTCGCCTTAAATAAATAAATAACTGACTTACACAATCCCAAGTTATTCTACCTTCATAATTCGGTAAAATATTAAGTAATGTGTAAAATAGAGAAGGCATAGGCGCAGCACCCCAAAATAAGACAAATTGAAAGAAATCATTCCAATTTAACAGGCACTCTCCTATTGAATAGTGAATTAATTTGATTATACTGTAAGCTGAAAACAGTAATTCATATAAAGGCATGGCCTTTAAATCTAATATATTGATTATTGTGAATCCAGATATAACATTCTCAGGACCCTTCCTATTCACAATAATGATAGAAACTATACAAATGATTCTTTGTAAAGAATTTCTTGATGTGGTTAATTTCATGATTATTCACTATGATATTTATATAACGATGAAAGCGATACAACAAAAATATTTAGCATATTTGATGGACAAGTCATTAAAACCATGCGGATCTGTTATTGGTACTGGCTGCACTTGAGACATCTTGTTTTAGAATTATTACATTAACTATTTATATCCTAAAAAAAAGAAACGAAAAATATCGATTTTAGAATAATTCTTATACAACATCTGTTGGTCTTTTTTATTGTGAAGTTTTTTGCGCATACGAATCTTTTAGTCAGTATGGCACAAGCAATAGGAACTGATCATATGTACTAACGTTCAGAATGAACATAGGTTTTATATACAGTAAGATATTTAAGAAAATAGATGTGGAAGAAAGAATTGTATTTTATGCCTTTATCTTATCTAATATAAAAATAATAAGTTGTTTTATTATAAATTTATACTACATAGATGTCATTAATGCTTTTGTATTATTGCATTAATTGAACTTAAGAAATATTATTTAGGATTAATACACATAAATTTGCAGACAACTAGATTTAGTAAATATAAAGTTATATAAAACTAAAACACATCATTTTAAAAACTACAAATATACTAATTTACATTATGTTATTTCTACTTAATATAAAGTTATATATTATATATATAACTATATAAATATACATTTACCTTCTTTAACAATTACATATAACAACATCACTCATCACTGCCTAAAGGAGATATTGGTGAGATAGTTGTAGGACAATAATTTACTGGCCTGACTCTACACATTGAATTAGGCGATAATCCTCTATTACCATGAGATTGATTCAAATAAGTCTGAATTGCTCGACTTGATGCTGATGATTTAACAATCCCTAATAATTGACTTTTATCTAATGTCATTCTTCTTTCCGACCTTAAAGTACTTTTATGTCTTAATATTGGAGATGGTGGATTGGAAATATCAAATAAATTGGTATTATTATTATTATTTGCTGTTGTATTAGATGGTGTTATAGCACAATGCATACTCATTTTATTAATATTAATATTATTATTTGTCGGTGTATTTACTGTAGAGTTTGGAGCACTTATAAATGTATTCTCAAATCCTGAAGGTGCTCTTGAACTTAATCCCTGCATATTAGTGTTACAATGTATTGCTGATGATTTTCTAGCCGCAGTAGTACGAAGCAAAGCCCTACTAGAAGACGATGGAGTCATTAAATTAGTATGTGAAATTCCATTTACTGAAGATGCACGATAATGTCGATAATATTTGTCAATTTTATTTAATATAGGAAATTCAATAGTATTACATAAATTCCTACTTGAAAAATGTTCATACTTCTTTTGGAAGTTATTATTGTATTTTCTGATTAATTCATATGTAATTTGTTGGAGTGATGGATAATCAACTGTATAGTCATAGTCATAGTGTAAAGGATTAGGTTTTCGTAAAATTAAATTCTTAATTGAATCTAAACATGGTTGAGGAGGATCTTTTCCATTATGAATTGCTTGATATTCTTTTATATTACTAATTTTTAATTTTCTATCTAATATTACAAACAATGAGTCATTTGGAAAGATTGTTTCGATTAGTGATATCCTGAATCTATATAGTGGCTCCCAAAGTGTATAATTGTATGTTGTGTATTTGAAAAACTGAGCGAAGTTTAAAAGACCGTTTTTCCTAACATCTAATTTCCTGAAATATTCCATATCTTTCTCTTTCAACTGCGATGATTTCTTTAGAAGTTTTAGTATGTGTTCTATATCATCCCATTTTATACAACCTGTAAAATTGGAAAATGTGCTGATGATGAAGTAAAATATTGCCACATTTGGAGCAAAACTCAAAAACGTAACTGTTTGAAAGAAATCATTCCAAAACAATATACCATCATCTGAATAAACTATAAAAAAATATTAATACTGTAAATCGAAAATATATGCTTGAATAAAGGAAGATCTTTGGTATGCAAATGATTTATTAATGTCTTGTATCTTATATGTCTTTCTTTTTTATCCCTAAAGAAAAATAAAACAACAATATACGTGCTAAGTGAGTCAAAATACTTCTTTATCATTTTTACATCATAATTATTCACTATACATATGAATTATAGAATAATAGTGTAGTAAATACTGTAATAATAGCTGGCTAATTTTCTTGAGTCATCAGATAGGCCATTTACATCAACATCAGTTGGTGAAATAGAATTACTCATATTTAAATATCAATACTCATAAATATGCCTTTATTTCAATTTTATTCGTTATGATCATTATTTTGGGGGGTAATTGGGTTGTACCGAAAAAATTAGAGAGAGAAAATCATGCCTGTGTCAATTAATGGTGCGTTTTATATTGCAAAATTCAAAAATAACATATTTAATAAAATGAAGTGGGAGAGAGTTCATCCAAAGATGATCATTTCAACAATCACGATGGTCTTTCCGAAATTAGCAAGCAATTATACCGCTGATCTTAATATTAAAGAAAAAGGGTTGGAATCATATGGTATTTATATATTTTCTTATGATTTAGATACAAATTACAAAGCGGACATTACTCGTGTGAATAGTATATTCAAATCGGATGATATAGAATCTCCCAAAACTCCAATATCATACAAAGATATCATCGTTGATATTCAAGGTGAATCAATGTTAGGTTATAATTGTATGTGTCATAGTAATGAAACATGCATACATTTCCTATCAAAATGTTACAATTCATCTTTTCCAGTGAGTGTATTGTTCTTTAGACCATACCCAGGAGGGAATGATATTTTAATCATTGATCCTGAGAAATATAAAGAGATTAATGAAATAGTAAAAACACATGATAAAAATATCAATGAATATTTGAATACATATAAAAAGTCGAAACTATTAATTTCATTACCAATTGATTCTAATTTAGCTACAACAACTTTACAGCAACCAGTAAAACCAAAACCTGTTCAATTACAAATAGTGCAGCAACAAGCAGTACAAGCAGTACAACCACAACAAACAGTACAACAATCAAACCAACATCAAACCAATACACTAATTCAACATCAACAACCTTCACAGCCATACCAACTTCCTACTCAACAACAAAAACAAAATAAACAAAAATTATGCGAACCAGAAAACCAATCAGAAAAACTACAACCAATTCAGCCTATAGAATCATCGAAATTAATACACCAACTATCTCAACAATCACAACCACATCCTATACAACCAATGTCATTTAAACAACAGCCAGTTGTATTCCAACAAGAGTCATTGGCACAACAGAATCAACAAATTAAACAAAAGAAAGTGAATGAATTGAAAGAAAAAATAACCATCATCAGAAAAACATATTCTGAAATCATAGATATGTCAAACATACCAATAAATAAAGGTGTAACTGAAATAACATATATTTTTAATGATATATCAACTCTTAAGGAAATTAATAATACCATTGATAAATACGATCTAAATATCAACAATGTTGAAATGTATGAAAATGATCTAATAAAATATGAACAGTTTTATTTGAAAGTCAAAGGAAGATTTGATTTTTTAATTGCAACTCAAAGAGCTATGAATAGAAGAATAGAAGAACTGAAAATAGAACAACAACAAAATCAATATGTACCAAACCAAGATTATTTTTTAGATAATTTATATGAATCAATAATAAAAGAAAGAATAAGAAGTATTGATATTCAAACTAAGTTTATGAGATTAGAGGATGAGATTAAAGACTTGAATATTGCAGTAGATAATTGGAATAAAAAGAACAGAGAAAATGATCCTATATATATTACATCAAATTCTTTATTTAAGACTGCAACTAAAGAAAAACTACTGGAAGCTATAAAATATAGAGAAAATGAAAGAGATTTTGTTCTTTTGGATATGAAAAAGATACTTTATTATTCAAATACATTAGAATTGATTAATTTTCAAAATAAATATAAATCTGAAGAAATGGGAAATGAATTTAATGAATTTAATGATAATATGATCTATATTAGAGAAATTATCATATTTTTTGAAGCTGTAGAAATGAATACTGCTAATTTTTCAATTTATAAAATAAGAATGGATCAAATAAAAGCACGTATAAGTAATAATCAGAAGATTATGAAACATATAATTGAGGAGAAAAAGAAAGAAATTCAAAAACAAAAACAAAATGTAATTGAGAAAAGGCAACAGGAAGAAATTGAGCATCAAAGAGAGATTGAAAAAATAAAAAAAATCGAGCAGTTAAAAGAGAAGAAAAGAGAAGAAATTATTGAAAGACAGAAACAAGAAGAAAAGGAGAGAAATAGTCAAATAGAAGAAGAAAAAAATCAAATAGAAGAAGAAGAAGACTCGAATATAATAATAGACTCTTTTAAGTCTTATAGAAATATAATTGAATTTAATGAATATGTAAAATATCAAGATCAATTTTATAAGAATAGTATAGACAATAATGTAATAGAAAAAGCGTATATTTATGTTATTATTATTATTATTATTAAAATAGAGTATGTGCATTAGTTACTCCAAAATCATCGTCTGATAAACAATATGAATTG
Source organism: Proteromonas lacertae (assembly GCA_002245135.1). Classification (NCBI taxonomy): domain Eukaryota; class Bigyra; order Opalinata; family Proteromonadidae; genus Proteromonas; species Proteromonas lacertae. The sequence continues at coordinate 57,509 of NGBS01000006.1, forward strand.
AAAAGTTTTTTAAATTATTTCTCTACTAAGTCATCTATATATAATGATATTCATTTATTCCCAATTTGGCAAAGTATCAATAAAAGTGGGTTAATAATTGCTGATTGTAAAATGATTGATAGACAATTAGAAGCATTTGGTTGTATTTTTAATTCAGTTAATCTAAATCATCGTATGAATCATTTATGGATAAGTAAATCTGAAATCCAATGGAGACATATAAATGATTTAATTTGTCAATATATTAAAGTATATCTTTTAAAGATTTCTTTATTTATTTATAGATGATCGAGTTTAATGAAAATGATAGTATTGAAATTCCAATCAATTCACCATATATTTTACATATTTATTATTCCAATTTAGTAGACAATAAAAAGTATAATAGGATAGTTCAATTCATAAAATCTAATGGATTTAATGGAAAGATTGTATTTGATGAGTGGGAAGAAATATATGAAGAATTTATTGATGTTTATAATAAGAATAGACTGACAGAAGTATAATTTATTATTATATACTAATCTATTTATTTTAGCTTGGAGTTGCTGTATGTGAAATTCAAAATACTGCTCTTCAAAGTGGTTCAATATATTTAGCAAGCGATGAAAATTTATCATTGAATTATTTATACTGCATGGTTAAGTTGTCTTTATTCAAAAATGACAATGAAAATGATAAATTGAGCAACGATCGAAATATAAATAGTTTATTTATGAAACAAAGTTTATATGATAAAGCTAGTAATTATTTATTGAAATTATATTTAAAAGAAAGTGGATGTTTTATTTCTAGAAATATTGCACTAACAAATACAACTCATGAAATCATATTGAGTGACATTCATAATGAATATGAATATAACAAAATGTTAGAATTTTGGAATAATATGAGTAACTATATGAAGATTCTATTAATGGTATATCAATTGATAATTTTTATATTATGTTTATTGATATATATAGAAAAATATAACAGATGATAAAGTAAAAGAAATGAGATATAAAAATTTTTATGGCTGTTATGATGAATTTCTACATTTGTTGAATATGAGTATGGTAATGAAGGAATGTAAAGAAATTTATTGATAATATGTCTATTGCTTCAAAATTGATTATAGAATATTTTATGTCAGATTATGTATATAATAAATATATTATATATGATGTTTTATAGGAAAAAATACATCAAAAGGAAAATAGAACATTTTCTTCATTAATACAAGAAGTATCAGAAAAATTAATATCTTATATACCACATGGATATAGAGTTAATGTCAATGATGAAAATGAAAAGTATTTATTTATTGTTTCTGTTTATATGCATATATAGGAGAAAAAGGTTTACAACATGTTGTTATTGTAATGGTAGTGGTAATTCAATGTATCATTGTGTGAAATGCAATATTACTGCTTCTCATCAGTTTTGTATGAAAGAGAAAGGGAAAAATTTAACTGGCTTCATATGTAGTTTATGTGAAAATAAAAATAATATATATTATGAGTTGTTTAGTAAAATTGTATATATATTTATTTAAATATATGTATGTAAATAGAATAAAGAAAGTCAAGAAATACAATCATTAGCCTTACCTCCTAATCCAATTCTAGATTTAATAGATTACTGTAAGAAAAGCATGAAACTAACAACAATAATAACAGGGAATGAAACATTTGATACAAAAATAAATCAAACTAAAAATATTAATTTCAATGTCTTAATTATGAACGATAGATCAATTTATGGAATAAACTTAATCAAAGATAAACCTAAAATATATCATTTATTCTTGGATATTAATTGGGATATTGATTATATGAAAAGACAAATCTATATAAGTCAATCAAATGATCAATATGTCTCTAATTATTATTCATTTTTTGCAATTAATACACCATTGAATAAAGAAATATTAAACGGAGTATATGATAAATATTCATTTTGAATAGATTAATAAGGAAATGTGTCGATTGGGAAGTAAAAGAACTGATATAAATGTATTGTCAAATAATACAAACTACTTATTTGAAGATATATTAACTGTATTAAAGAATATTTCAAGTATTAAGAAGTTGATTGAAAAAGATTATCCTTCTTCTTCTTCTTCTTCTTCAGAGAATGAATTGATTAAAAGATATAATTTGTTGAAAATACCAACTCGCAAATGTAATTTGTTTGATTATTCTAATGGATTATTAAATAAAGGAAAAAATGAAATTGATTACTTTTTAAATCATTTTAAAACAATACCAACAGAATATCAAAACATGATTCTTCAGCTTATGATAGATGTAGAAGAATTTTCAGAAAAGAATAGTGAAATCCAGTTCTTACCATTTATTGAAGAAATTAATATATGTGGATATAAAAATTTTACAGCAGATAGATTCGATTATTTATATAAGAATAGAGAAGTAAAAATAGCAAAGTTTGTATTGAATAATAAGATTAGTTGGTATGAAATTTGTAGAATTAAAGGGATAGTTGGTGGAGAGTATAATTTTCTTATTATGATAATATAGTTTCTATATTTTACCATATCAGAATCAGAGTAATTGTAATTTTAGAATAGCCTTAATTTATGAAATGAAAGATGTGAAAAAGAATAGATCAGTATATATATATTATTATCAATATTTATTCAATAGTTGATTCAAAATAATCAAACTCCACCATATTATTATGCTTTAACACCATTCTCCAATTCTACACCAAAAATAATAACAAAAGATATATTAAGCAAATTAAAAGTAATAAGTATGAAAGATGCTTATAATGACTGGAATGATTCATTAAAACAAACAAATTTAGAAAATTCAATTGGAGAAGAATATGATGTGGAGATGAATAGAAGTTTTCTATTGTTAAAATGTGATTATTTTACACTTTTAGATTTATTACCAATTAGAAATGCTGAAGAAAAGTATTATGTTGTTAGAGTAATACAACCGAATGAAATATTTACTGGAATTTATATTCCTCGAAAATGCATTAATTCAATTCAATACAAATTGTCGAAGAATAACATCGATTGTTCAACAAGAATCACTGAATCAGCAGATACAAGATTATCCAATAATACAACAAATAATTCACAACTACAACAGATAACACAACAGATTCAATCAACTCCAGTACAATTTTCTAAAGGAAACAATACTCCTCGTAATGGTGGTGATATGATACAACAGTACCAACAACAGAATCAGCAGAATATTTATTGTAAGCAGATACAACAGCTTCAGCATCAACAGATTGGACAAAATATCCATCAACAACTTCACACTGAAATACAACCACAAATTCAACCAAATCAATTTCAACAACCATCACCAAATAAACAGCAACTTCAACAGCAGCAACAACAACTATTACAAGATATGCAGAAGCAACAACTACAGAAACAACAGCAGCAAGTTCAACAACAAGCTCAACAGCAGCAACAACAACCAATACTTCGAAATGTAATTGAACCATTTAAAGTAATGAGTTATGTTGAAATATCAACAAGAAAAATGAAAAAGATGGTAATTGAAGTGGCAATAGATAATAATAAAAGCAACATCAATAATAATAGATTTAATCCTATTCAATCATCACCATCAAGATCTAAACAAACTCTCCAATCACAACCACCACCACAAAAACCTCAACAAAATTCAACAAAGAATAAATCAAAATCAAAATCAAAATCAGGAAAATCAAGCAAAAGTAAATCAAAACAAGAAGATGATTATCATTCATTACCAGTTAGAAATACTATTCCAATTGTGGTGAATAATGGAGGTATTATTAATGGTAATAATCCAAATAAAAGAAAAGAAAGTTTTTCACAGACTGAAAATAAGATTAAAAAACCAAAGATTAATCTAAAAATTGATATTGGAATTGTTAAAGATTATATTATAAATAGTGTTTTACCAAAGTATATAGGCAGTGAAAAGATAGATGAGAAGTTAATCACTGAAGAAGTAAGAAGGAAGTATAATACAATATTTTTAACTGATGATACTTTGGGCAATATGGTAAAGTCAATTCTGAGTGAATTATCATTAAATACGGTTGATGCAAATGTGTGTAACAAATGTAATAATAAGAATAGAGATACAGCTAAATTCTGCGATTTTTGTGGAAATAGAATAAGAGATTAATAAATGTTATTGTTTTGTGTAGAATTTTCATGTTTTTTATTTCTGTAATAGAAAATTTCTTGAAGTATATCAACAAATGCAAAATAGATTTTCATTTTAATTTGACTCAATCAAGCTTATTTTATTTAAATCAATTTTTCTCAACAAACAATCTTTTAATTTTCCCAAAGTTTATTCATAATACAAAAAATGTAAGAGTATTATAAGTTTATTCTCTTAACCACAACACATCTTGAGATAAATCGTGAAGTGCTTCCTGAATCTCACTTTCATCATGATAGTATGAATTTGTTCTTAACTCTGCAATCTTCAAAGCAAATTTATCCTTTTTGCCTCCCAATAATAAATCCACAATTTGATGTTTTTTACTGTCTCTATTATCAGGTAGATATATCTTTATCATCTCAGTACAAGAATCTAGAATAATTTCAGCACACTGGTACAAAGCTATAGCAACTTCCTATTGTAAATAAAAAAAAAGAAAAATACAGTGAAAAAAGCAGTTGGATCAACTTCAATCTTAAACATCTTTTCATGAGAAAGTTTCAAAAACGGTTGAGAATTACCCCATGAGGCTTGACCAAACACTTGTTGAGTAGCCAATTGAATAGAGGAAGTACAATTATAAACTAATCTCCAAGCTATTGAATTGAGTGATAAATATAATGAAACTGGATTGGATGGTTCAGCTAAGGCTGTTAATGAGAAATCAGCTGCTTCACTCTCTTTTGTGGAAGTTTCACTTCGTTTTTGCATTGCGATTGATGTTAAGATTTGTAAGGCTCGATCTCTTCTAGTTAATTGGTTTTTACATCTATTTATTATTATTATTTTTATTATTATATTATTATATATACTCGTTTATTAAGATATAGGATGTTTCTATTGATTTCAATAAATCGTTAGACATGTCAAGCATATCATTAAATGTTTGATTTATTGTATCAGAAGCTATATAAATAAAATAATAATAATAAATATATATACAGGAAAGATGATTTTTCAAACTAATCAATTTATTCTTCATTGATTTCATTTTATCATTCACTTTTGTACAACTAGTATTGACCAATTCAATAGCTTTCATTTTGCCATTCTCTTCATCACATGCAATATTTAATTCAACTGTCAAATCAGCCCATTGTCTGGATCGACACATATCCACATATTCCTCAGTCAACATATCTATAATAATCAATCAATATAAAAGTAACTATACTTAATCTTGAATCACCATACATAATATCTCTTAATTGTTCAATATCATCTGTTTTGACTAATATAATCTCAAAGTAACCTTGAACATCATTCAATAAGGACATTAACTGCAATGTTTTCGAATGATAAATAATGAGGGATATTACTAATCGAATAAAGACAAGATATCCTTCAGAAAATAATAAATCCCAAACATAATATAATGTCTATAATATATATATATATATATATATATATATTATACATCCATTGGTAAACCTACAAAAGCACCAGCAAACCATTTCATTAAGATTGGTTTAATATCAAATTTAATATTTAATAATGAACTATAAATATCTGGTATTGATTCAGCAATTATTGTTTCTATTGTGTAACATTCTAAGTGAAATAATATTTCATATTGATCGAGATATCTTTTCATCCATAATGGTAATACAGTATGAATAAGACTATCAAATAACTAATATGATTAAATAATTACTACTACAATAATAATATATACCCAATAAGATTCATCATCGGATAATGTATGGACGAAGTATAATAATATTGATATCATTTCAGCATTTGGCTTGACTAATGGGTAAATGTCAATTAAGGAATAAAATATTATTATAAATTATATATAGTTAAATGATATATGATTTTCACAGTATGACTGAAATATCAAGGCAGTTCTCTCTTGATGTTCAGAAGTAACTGGTATTGAGTAATCTTCAACACATTGTTTGATTAAATTACATAATTTGGGTTGAATTATTTCTTTATCACAATATGATGGTTTATCAAGAGGATGATTGTGTAATTTGTAAGTGTTTGAATAACCGAGCCAAACCTATTTTTACATAAAAATGAAAAAAATACTTCATTTCTGAGGTTATAGGGAATACCCATTCTTATTGATTGTCTTGTAAAATTGTTTCTACAATAGCTCTGATCTTCCAATGTCTTTATTAATGGAGTTAACCAAGATATTGATGTACATGAGAGTAGAATGTTATTTGACTTAATATTTCCTGACGAAATAAATTGTAATAAAGATTCCCATATTTGTGGTAAGTTTGCATCTTCACTAGTTGATACACTGAATAATAGGGTTTTCTCAGGAATTGTTATTGAAATTTGTGAGGCATGAGGATCAGATTTGTCCATAGTAACTATATTCAATGATATTGTAATATCTTGAGGTTTGACTCGAGTAAAATTATATACTTCACATAATTCATTCAAGCTATATATATTATATATGAGATATGGAATATATATGTAATACTCTGTATTTTGAAATCTCATTAAATGTCCTGAGGAAGTTAAAACTAAGAATTGACTTGCCCATTTAAACAAATTAGCTTTCTTGTATATTACTGATGAAAATATTACTATATATGATATATATATACACTATTTATATTTGATACTATAAGTAGTTGGTGCTAACTGTTTTAAGTTTTGTTTAACTATTTCAATATCTGTTGGTGAAAAAACAAATAAACAACTTTTTGTTTGTGAAAGTACTGCTACTCTTACACCTGAATCAAGTTCAGGATTGTTGCATGGATTTCTTTGTATCGTTATTTCTTCAAATGTAACAAAAGCATCAATTAGACTCTTTTCAATTGTACCTTTACACATTTGTTGATTTTCATCATCAAAGTCAAGTATTCCCATACTTGAAATACGAAAATATCTCTAGATGAGTTAATAAAGGATAAATACTTTCTTTAAACTTGCCACACTCTCTACTGCTTTGTATCCCCATCTATTATGATTGTTATTGTGTAATATTATACCCACACCATAAAAACTCACCATTATCAATATCTAATGAATATTATTATGATTATACCTTTTGACATTGTTAATATTATCTAATTATTGACTTTATATCTCCACAAAGTTGATACAGAATGAGAAATATAGAAGATTTAAAATATAAAATTGGTGTAGTGAAAATTTTTACACCCCGCTTTCAAAAGTTGATGAAGCGAATGTTTTTGTTAAACAAATAAAAATTATGTGTGGTGATTATAATGCAGAATCACAGTTTAGAAGTTAATTTTTTAAATAATTGGTAATAATTGTGTATAATATTCGTTAAACTAACATTAATCATAAAATGTTGTTAACTAAATTACATATATAGCAGATTAATAAAAAGTATATTTTTATGTAGGTTTTTAATCGTTACAAAATAGTTGGTTTGAAAAAGTTTGAACATATTTTTTGTCATTTCAAAAATAATTTAAACTAATTAATATGTAACATAATAGATGTGATTTAATCTTATGGCTTCGGCTAAAAGTTATTACCCTAGTTGCTGATTTGAACAACATACAAAATTAGTGAAGTTAAAGTGTGTGTATTAAATTAACATGATAGTTTGTTAGTCCATTATATAGAAATAGCTAAGATTTTCATCATTAATTTATAAGGCGCTCAAAATTTTGTATAATTTCCAAATAAAACCAGTGTTTATGATTTGCCTTGTTATGCATAGATAGATAAATTATTTATATAGACATTCGAAATTTACATACAAAAATATGAAACGAATAAAAATTTATTTTAACCAATAAAAACGCTCTTTTTATATGTAAATCTGGCATTTCTGACATTATATATGCTAGCTGATGGATAAAACACAGAAAAATGAAATAGATGGAAAAGGACAGCTTGATAGCTTACATATGTACAATGAAGACACTGTGGCTGCAGGTGGCAATAAATCCATATCAGCACCGGAAAACAGATATATTACACTCAGAAGAAGCATTCAGTCGTCTCAACAACCTCAACAACTATCTCATGATTTCTCTAAAGCTACCGAGATTACCCATCTAAACGCTTATTCATCTTGTAATCCACAATATAATGCTTATATGTCTTCTGATGCATCCATTCAAACATCTAATTTACCTACTTCTGCAGTTACATCCAATACAAGCTCTCCGCAGTCTTACTCTTATGACTATCATCAGAATGTGTATAATCCATCAGATATATATCATCAAAACTGTCAGTGCAATCGACTTCTATTACAACAGAATGACCAACCATGTAATACAAATCCTTTATCGTCACAACAACAACCTTCACAATATAACTATCCTCAGCAAGTATCTTCTTTAATAAGCTCACATCCACAACAATCTCCTCCAGTTATTCAAACTCCACTTTATACATCTTTTCCACCATTTGGAAAAGATAAAGTGTACAAAGAGTTTTATCTTAATCATGCTTCTCTCTCTTCTTCGCCTTCTCCTACTCCAGCTATTCCATGTAAAGAAGAAAAATCTCACAAAATACACCATCATCATCATAGAGATGAAGATACATCAACAAATAACACTAAATCTGATGATGAGAGTGAAGATTGCGAAACAAGCACAGATAAAGAAGTTGATAATGATGTTGAAAATCAACCTCACAATGAATTGCTTAATTCAAATAACAAATCAAATAATGAATATGATTTATTGACTCAAATCAGTGAAAAGAGCAATCATTCTTCATATGTTATACAAATTGATGGAATAAACGAAGAAGTTAATGAAAATTTAATAAGTGATATATTTAGTATTGTTGGTAATCTTAAATCTACAAAAATAGTGGAAGATTTAAACAAGTATGCAATAGTTGAATATTATACAGAAGAGTCTGCAATAAGAGCTATAAAGAAATTTAATGGTACAAAACTAAAAGGATCAAAAATGACAGTATCTTGGAGTAATATAGTTTTTAAAGTTAATAAAATTGTATTATATAATTTGCCATACAATATAGAAAAAGAAAAGATTTTAAACATATGTAGTGTAATAGGTGAATTAGAGTCAATCGAAATAGAACGTGAAGAAGGCAGAAGTAGATGTGCATTAGTTTTTGAAGAAGAAGAATCAATTAAAACCGCTTTAGATTTATTCCAAGATAGTATTATTGATGGTTTACAAGTTGAGGTGATTGAAGATAGGTATAATATAATCATATTGCACACAGATTATAAAGTAAATAGTAATGGAAATGGACCAATATCATCTTCATCTTATCTTAGACAAGTTGTGGTTGAAGAGCTACCACCAAGTCCAGCATCTAATTTGGATAAAACAAAAGAAACAATCAATATAATTAAATCAGCACCTACTCCTCTTCAACAATATAATATTAATAGCAATCCGATATATGAAATTGAAAGACCTTTAATTATTAATAATTTTACTTGCGATGAAGTGAAGAACATATTCGATGGTTATGAAATAAAGTCGATGATTGCAATAAATGAAACATCATATGAAGTTAACTTATCTAATGAAGAAATGACAAACACAGCAATGAAAGAATTGGCTGGAAAAGAATATAATCATAAAATAATTGCATTAGAATGGGGTAATGAAAAGAGAGTAAAGAAACAATTAAACACTGTGTTTGTAGGCTGTCTATCTGAAGCTGTTAGTGAAGATGATATCAGGGATGAGTTTTCCAAAATTGGCGAAATACATTCAGTGAAAGTCTTTCGCCAAAAAGTTAAAGGAAACTCCCCTGATTATGCATATGTTAATTTCGTAAATCCTGAAGATATTAAGACTGCTGTAGAAACATTAAATGGTATCAATATAAAAGGAAGGTTTATTACTGTTCAATATCCCAAAAAGAAATAAAACAAAGAATATTATGTAAATAAATAGGATAAGCAATAATGTAAATTCTACTAGAAAGATATATAATCTACAAACATACATTGATCAATATAAATATTTGTAGAATATTAATTATTCTTTTGGATCTATAATTATAACAACTTTATTGGAATGATTCAATAGATCATTTACATATTCTTTTTCTTTATAATTCAATCCTTGATTTGATAAATCTAATCTATATTCATCTGGCTTAATACTATACATCAATAAATCTAAATACTTCAATGTGTTTGGAAATCTAAAACTCAAAAAATAATCAATTTTCAATCTCTTTAAATTAGTTAATAAGGGTAATTTCCCACACAAAATTGTCATTAATTCTTCATTTCTAAATATATCATTTTTTTCCAAATCTAAGTATGTAATACATTTAAATAGATGAATATGAGTAATAAAATCAACTATATAACCTTTGTTTAAAAGTCTAATACACATTCCAAACTGTTTATAAACACTCATTGATAATTCTTTATAGTAATTATTATTCAATTCATCATAACAATAACACTTTAAACTATCCCATTCTTTTGAGTGTAAAATTGAATTAATTAACACATAGATGTATAGCAACTCTTTATTATTTTCATTACATTCTTTTATTAACTTATAAATAAAAAATTCATTACTACTGATTAAATTATACTCATTTGCACAAATTTCATAATTTACTGTATTTGTAATATACAACTTACATTTATTCCAATCCACAAACAAAGAGTTGTAATCATACACATTTTCCACCTCATTTATATTCTTTAATTCTTCATACACTTCTTTTATAGATATTCTATTCTGCGGCTTTATTCTCAACATTAATTTCAATAAATATTCATATTTACTTAACAATGAATCTTCATCATCTGATTCAAGTTTTATATGTAATAATTTGGACTTTAGTTCTTCAATTTTTGTTCCTTCTAATAATTGTTTCTTAGTAATAATGTAGTATATAATACAACCAAAACTCCATATATCACTCTCATAGGATACTTCTCTATCCAACAATTGTTCTGGTGAAAAGTATTGAACTGAAGAGAATGGGATATCTTTTGAATATCTTATTGAATTAATATTATAATCAGATATAAATATTTCATTGAAAGATGATATTAGTATATTGGATGGTTTTAAATTAAGATGAGGTATGTTTATTGAATGAAGATGATTTAACACTTCATTTATAGTTATTAAAAGAGTATTTACTTCTTCTATAGTGCTATATTTCAACATTGTCAAGTTAGTTTCCAACTGATCTGTCTGTATTCGTATGAAATTGGCTTTAATATTGAAATTATTCATAATTAAAATGTTCTGGAGTTTTAGCTTTGATATAATTAAATTACCGTTTAAATAGGATTTTAACAAGTTATGTGATATATTTGATACATTTATAGTCTTAACATGAACAGATGAATATTTAAACGAAGGAGGCGGCTTTGGAATAAAATGATTTTCTTCTTGATTTTTCATAAATTACAGCAAAACATACATTAATCTTCTATATAGCCTAATATTTAAAAAAGAATAAAAATAACTGATACAAAAATACACAATTAATACAGTGTATTAATCAAATTGTATTTTATTTCACAAGGTAGTTTTTTTCAAAGCATAATAATATGTTAAGTATACAGTATTTATATTATACTTATGAAATATACTAAGTTCATATTTATAATCATAGATATTATTGTGATTACTTATTAGAGTAGTATATAACACTCTTCAAATCTAATAAAAAAGTCGAGTATAGTCAATGGAGATATTTCATGGCTAAAGTACGAAAGAAAATGAAATTCACCAAAGCGAAGGTAAAAATTATCAGTCATATTAAATTTATATTATAAAGATATTATGTGTGAATTTTGCATAAAAAGAGAATGATTGGCTATTCACTTTGAATCAGCAATACTTACACTTTATTTACATTATTAAATAAATATACTACTGTAGTAACAGTTTATTAACTGTTTTAATACCCAAAAATCTTATAACGAAATTTTGTGTCTTTTGATGAAATAACCATAAATATATCACAATAAATATGAGTAACAGCAAATATAACACTAGACAACATTCAGTAATGATTTTGTTACTCAAACAAAGATAACTGTCTTAATCAGCTTTAGGACATTTTTCATCAGCTTATACAAGTGTGCACCATGTGTTACTTGATCACTACTACATATACAGAATTAAAACCAAAAGATAAAGCCGTTGGTAATAAATAATTAATAAGGTCATTGATAATCAAGTCATTCTTCGTATTACTGAACAGAAGGCGCGATTATTCATCTCAAGTTATTTTCTGAAGTTTTTATTTATTTTTCTATTGAATAATTGCATAGTATGAGCTATCCTTCCCGTGTTAATTTGGGAGAAAATCAATACAATTATACTGGTACAGAACAAAATGCATTTTTGAACATCCCTCAAAGTCAACCACACACAAACACGCCTTCAACTATCCGTATATGACAATTTTATATTTTTTTAGAATCTTCTACTCCTTTAGTTAGCAATAATTCTACAATACCTAGTCAAACATCTAATATTATGTTACAGAATAATTACTATGGAGAGGTAAAAAAAGACAGATTTAATATGAATGCATATAATCCTAGTCAAGTGAATAATGTTGTAAATAGTGTAACAAATTCATCAGTACAATATAATTCAATGGTAAAAGACGAAAATATGTACAAAAATACAGCAAATATCATGTCTTCTACTAATAGAATTCAAAATCCAACATTTAATACCACTTCTCAACCATACATGCCACAACAACAAATACCACCACCACAACAGCAACCATCACTACCTTCTCAATCACATATGCTTACTACCCAACCACAACAACAACTACAGATTAATAATTATCATCAACAATCACAACATCAACCACAGATACAACAACAACAACAACAGTTACAGCAGCAACAACAGACACTTCGATTAATTGATGATAAAGTTCCATCTTATTATTACGAAATAGATATAGAAAAAGGTACTTACGGTTTAGGAATGAATGTTGAAGAAAGTCAATTAGGTGTGACAGTGAAAGGATTTTTGAATAACCCAGACGGCTCGATGGGTCAAGCTCAACGTACTGGTAAAATATTAGCTGGTGATATTTTAATGGAAATAAACCATCGTAGTTTATACAAAGTAATATTTAGTGAAGTAATCAATTTACTTAAGAATAGTGGTAATATTTTACATTTGAAATTTAGGCGTATTAATTATGACCAATTAAAACCAACACATCGTGACGTCAGAGGTAATTTCAGTTATACACAAACTGAGCAATTAAGAAATCAGATTATAGCACATCGATTCTTCAGTGATGGACATGTTCCTAATTCATTAGTATTATCATTAGCTTATGGTGAAATATCTAGAAATGGAAGAACTACACTTCCTGAACCAATACCAAACGTATTAAATTATATATATTTATTTATTTATATTTATGAAATAGACAAATCGAAAAAAAAGTGGTCGAAAAAAGAAACCTCAAAATGATGATGAAGATTACGTTGATTATATACCAAAAACCAATACTGAACCAATACGTCATAGTTTAAGAGAAGTAAGCCGAAAGAGTTATAAAGAAGATGATATTGATGATGAAAATGATAAAGATAATAGTGACAAAGAATCAACCAGTACATCCAAGAGTAAAGATGAAAAGAATGAGAACATATGGGATATTGATAAGATATTAGGAATTAGATATTATTTAGGTAAAGATACTACAGATGAAGTGTTGGAATTATTGATTAAATGGAAAGGAAAAAGTTATACACATGTACAGTGGGTTAGTAAAGAAATATTAGATGAAATGGGATTAGGAAAATCTAAAAAATTAATCCGTTACTTAAATCAACATTTAGCAACTGCAGAACATATAAAGTTTGGTGAAGATAAAGTATATGATGATTATTTCCCAGCTACTTATACAGAAATTGAGAGAATATTAGCAGTAAGAGAAGTGCCAGTAGAAGTAGCGAATAGTAGAAGAGATATAAAGAGTGGATTATTAAAGAACAGAATGAATGAAGAATATATTCAAAGTTTAGTTAGAAATTCACAAACCAATCTAAATAATACACCAAATACACCAAATACATCAAATACACCTAATACACCAAATACATCAAATACAAAAAAAAAAAAAAAAAAAAACATAATACACAAAACAAATACATCAAAATACAACAACAACTCCACAACCAATGTTTCAATTAAGTGGAAAAATGATAAGACAATTCCTTGTAAAATGGAATGGTTTATCTTTTAAAGAAATCACTTGGGAAAATGAAAATGAGATTGAAGATCCACAAATGATTACTCAATATTATCAATTCAACTATCCTCCACCAATAAAGAGTTTACATTTAATCAATTTCAAAGATGAAAGACCACCTCCTCAATCTTGGAAACAATATGGTAAAACTCCAGAATATTTAAAGAAAGGAAATGAATTAAGAGGTTATCAGCTAGAAGGATTGAATTGGCTTGTATTCAGTTGGTATAACCGCCGTAATTGTATTTTAGCAGATGAGATGGGTTTAGGTAAAACTGTTCAAACCATCTCTTTATTAGCTCATTTACACTATTGTGAACATTTACGAGGTCCATTTTTAATCTTAGCTCCTTTGAGTACATTACAACACTGGAAGCGAGAAGTAGAAAACTGGAGTGATATGAATGTAGTAGTATATCATGATGCTGAAGGTGGAAATCAAATTCGAAGTGATATTCGAAAATATTTATTCTATTATGAATCAGCGATGTTACAACAATATAATATCTATAAATTCAATGTGTTGGTAACATCTTATCATATCTTAATTCAAGATTTCGAAGTATTAAATCAAATTCGTTGGCGTTATGTAGTGATTGATGAAGCTCAACGAATCAAAAATCGAGATACCAAATTTATCCAATATTTGCGAGATTTGCGAAGTGATAGTCGATTATTATTAACAGGAACTCCAATTCAAAACGATGTGAATGAATTATGGAGTTTATTGAATTTTATTGAACCAAAAGTATTTGAAAATGAAGAAGATTTTATGAGTAAATTTGGAAATTTACATGACAGTGATCAAGTATCTAAACTACAAAGTGTATTAAATCAATATATGTTGAGACGAGTAAAAGAGAATGTAGAAAAATCAATTCCTCCAAAAGAAGAGATAATAATCGATATAGAATTAACAAGTCCTCAAAAGAAATATTATCGAGCGATATTTGATCGAAATCGTGAATTTCTGAGTAGTCCAAATGGAGCCACAATGGGTCAATTAATCAATATGGAAGTGGAATTACGTAAAGTATGTAATCATCCATTTTTGGTTCGAGGAGTTGAAGAAACTGAGACAGGAAATATCGAAAGTGTTTATTATGATAAACTAATCAGTTATAGTGGTAAGATGTTATTATTACATAAACTATTACCAAAATTACATAGTGAGAAACATAAATTATTGATTTTTACTCAATTCACTCATATGTTAGATTTATTAGGAGTATTAATAAGTTATTTAGGTTATAAATATGAGAGATTAGATGGTTCAATTCGAGGTAATACTCGTCAACAAGCAATTGATCACTTTAACAGTAGTGAAGATTGTTTTATTTTTATATTATCAACTCGAGCAGGTGGTGTAGGAATCAATTTAACAGCTGCTGATACAGTGATAATCTATGATAGTGATTGGAATCCTCAAAATGATATTCAAGCTCAAGCTCGATGTCATCGAATTGGTCAAACGAAGAGTGTTCGAGTTTATCGTTTAATAACTCAGAAGACATATGAAGCTGAAATGTTTAGTCGAGCTTCAAAGAAATTGGGATTACATCAAGCTGTATTTGATAGTGGTGGAATTCAAGAATCCTTTGGTCGAAATGTAAATGAATTGAATGAAGGTGAAAAGATGAATACTTTAATGGAAATGGATCGAAGTAAAATCGATATGTTATTGAGATATGGTGCTTATGCGATAATGGATGATGATAAAGAAACTCCCGTAACTTATAGTGAAGAAGATATAGATCGAATCTTATCGAGTAGTCGAGTATTGAGATATGATGAAGAAAATGGAAATAATAGTAATGTAAATGGTGATAGAAATAATGGAAATATATTATCATTGAGTAAAGCTACTTTTAAAATCAAAAGTGAAGATGGAGATGAAGATATCGATTTTAAAGATCCTCAATTTTGGGAGAAAGTATTAGGTCCTCGAGTAGTAACGAAACTACAACATAAAATGAAAGATAATTATCTGAATAAAGCGAGTGATGAAGAAATAGATGAATTTATGAATGAATTAGGTGATTTAGTAAATCAAGTGATAGAAAGTCGATTAGATGGTAAAATTCATGATGATACTCATGAAGTAGTGAATTTATTAATAGCTGTTCGAGAATGTGGTCGAAAAAACTTGCGAAGTCAAGCTGATGATTGGATAGAAGAATTAGAGAAACGTCGTCATCGTCGAAAAGTTGATCATCAATATACTGAATATGATAATGAATCAAATGATGAAGATGTTGATGATGATCCCAAACCTCGAAAACGTCATAAGAATGAAAATATGAAAGATAATAATAATCACAATCATTCTAATAATAATAATAATAAGAGACGAAATGAGAAAAGTGCAAAGAATGTGAATGTATGGAATAATAAACATGTGAGTGGAATAAAAATTCGAATGAAAGATATAAGTGAGAATGAAATAGTTTTATATAAAATAGTAGAAATTTCGCCAAAGAATGTATTAAATAATGTGTACGATAAAAGTGATCATAGTTTGCGAAGTCGTCGAAATCGTCGAAAATATGGTTTAGATGATTTAGAGTTAGAATATGATGATAAAGATGATGAAGACTATAAATGATTAAGATAATAATACTTTGTTGTTTATTCATATTGTATTATTGATGATGAGTAAATATAAACAAAATAAAATAAAAATGTAAAAATGAATGTAATTGACTTGTGACATGTCAAGTCATCTCAACATAATTAAAAAATAAAAACAAATCAAAATGAGAGTTTTAGTGATGTTGATGAGAATATTGATGATATGTGAGATATGTGTGAGCATAATATGGAGTGTATGTCCTAACAGTTGTAGTGGACATGGAAGTTGTTCAAATTCTGTTTGTGTTTGTTTCAGTGACAGTGAGAGTGGTGAAAGTTACAGTGGCGTTGACTGTAGTTTACGTGGTTGTGCTCGTGGCAACCCTTTCAGTGCTGTTCGTTCAGTTTATCCTAGTTTAGGAGTTGGAAGTAGTTATTACTCTGTAAATCGTGAATTGTCTGAAGTAAGAGAAATGGAAGTAGAAGAAAGTGGTGGTTACCCATTGAAGTTAGTAGAAGGAAGTGTTGCTTTAGATAAAGATGGTAAACTATGGAAAGTGAGTGGAATCGAAAAATTGGTTGAAATATTCCCCAAAAGTGGTGGAATAATTGAATGTGAGTTTACTAATACAGCGGATAATACTGTTATTAAATCTTTAAATGTGATTAGTCATACTTCCACTTCAACTTATGTATTATTTGATGATACAGTTAAATCAATTGGCGATGGTGCTGATGATACTTATAAAAGTGTTGTTTGTACTGATATTCTATCAATGAGAAATGATTTAACTCAAATTAAACCAACACCTGTGAAAGAAGGTCCAACCACTGCTCCTGGTTCAAGATTATTATCAAATAATACAAGACAATTAGGTGATCCAGTTACCTCCTCATTTACATGGAATGGATATTATTCAATTCTGAAAGATATGGGATTATTAACACCAAATAAAGAAACTCCAACTAAATATGAAAGTAATGAATTTGTATTTGCTTGTTATACTCTACCAGCTGTTGATTCAAGTGATTCAATAACTACTGTTGAGATAAAGAAATATACTGGTTTTATTGCTGAAAGAGAAGGAGAAACAGAGAATGTTTTATTTACAATATCAGGTGAAACAGCTGATAAAGTTCCTACTAAAGGTGATATGTGCTTATGTTTAATGGATGGTGAAGGAAGTGAAGTGAAATTAGAAGAAAGTGAAATATCTGAAAATATAAGATATGATGAAAGTGATAAGAAATATTATATAGGTAAATATAAAGATGCTGCTACTGCTAATGCTGATCATGTTGCTTATGGTACAGTTACTGATGGTGTTTTAACAATCACATCAACTCTCAAAGGTGATGATTTATTATATTTTGGTATTAACAGAGTTGTATATGGAACAATATTAGATGGAGGAATATTCAAAGAAATATTAGTTACAATGTCTTCTACTGATCCTTTAAAAACCTGTAACAATTACTGGTAACGTTGTTTTACCATATTTAAGATCATCAGCAATTAATCCATTAACACCATCACCAAAACAAACAATTACTGCAAAATCAGGAACATTATATAAAGCATATTACTTTGCTGATAATTTATTAAATTCAATGAAGAAAGAAGGTGGAATATTGGAATGTGAATATACTCCTACTGCTGCTCCTCGTGAAAGAATTTTAGCTGATGTGAAAGGAATAGTTAGAAATTGCAGATGGTGTAAATAAAGATACATTAAAATGCTCAGGTATAAAATCAATTAGAAATGATATGACAACTTATAATGGATTATCAGAGTTAGTAATGCAAAAAACTAGTGGTGGTGGTAGTGGTAGATTATTAACTGAAAATATCATTACATGGACAGGATATAGTCCAATACTAAAGAATATGGGATATGCAGAGAATAATGAAGTGAATTTTACATGTTTTAGAACAGATGATCCAAGTAAACTAATTAAGACTATTGAAACTACATTAAGTTATGATAAAACTACTCCCACAAATGCGTTATTTACATATACTCCTACATCAGAAACTGTTGCAAGAACTTATATTTGTTTTATGAAGACAAAATTTGATAAAACTGATGTAATTCTTGAAAATAGTGATATAAAAGATAAAATTGTATATGATAATTCATCTCCAAATAAGAATTATTATTTTGGTGAATATATTGTATCAACAGAAACAAAATATGAAAAAGAAACTGATGGAACTGAAGTAATTATATTAAATAGTGGAAGTAAATTTGAATTGAAAAATGATAATTCAGCATCAACAATAACAATTCCAGATTTTGAGAAAATACCAGAAGATATACAAACCAAATTAGTAACAGGTAATACATTTAAATTGAAAGTGATGAAAAAAGAATCATTTATTGAAACTACAGTAAAATGTACAATAAGCAGTATAACTACTCCAACTCCTGCTGCTGATCCTGCCGGTTCTAGAAGATCACTTGAATCAGTTAAGAAGATAATATCTTTTTCTCCAACTGATAGTAATATTAAATTTGATACTGATGATATTCCATTTTATGTAATGTATTTGAATATTCCAACACCTTCACCAACTTCTGAACCAACTGAGAAACCTACAGAAACACCAATAACAGAAATAAACAATATTGATGTAAATTCCTATTTTTATGAAATAAATAATTTCTTAGAAGATTTAACATCTGAATTACCATTAATAGGAGGAAAATTACAATGTAAAATAGATGAAGTTGGACATGTAGGAATAATTGATGTAAAAGGAGTAAAAGGAAGTGTAAGTTATATGAAATTCAATACTGCAGTAAGTAATAGAAGAAGAATGATGAATGATATAATATCATTGGAGAATATAAAAGACTGTAAAATCACAAATGTGAGAAAAGATATGTCATTTTATAATGTATTAAAATTAGATAATTCGAATTATGTAAATGGAATAATGAGTTGGATTGGTTATGGTGAAATATTCCCTTCTTTGAATGGAAATATGATTTGTTATAATCCATCTAAAGAATCAAATAAAGAAATGACAATATATGAAAATTTGAAGATTTATAAAATAAAGAATTTAAACAATAACAATAAATATGATATAAACATTCAATTTGGTGATAAAAAGCCAAGTGTTGATGATGTTTGCTATATGTTAAGTAATGGAAATACTGCAATATCAATCGAATCAAGTGAATTGAATGATTTTATAAGAAAAGATTCTAATGGAAAATATTATTTTGGTAAAAGTGAAATAAAAGAGGATGGAAAAAGTGAAGAAATAAAGAAAAGTGATGGAAGTGTAGAAATATCAGTAAATAGTAATAAATTTGTTGATAGTTTTAGTAGTGATGATGAAGCTGATAGATTTACAAATAATGATAATAAAAACAAATTGGATTTATTTGATATAAAAGAACCATCCTCTCCATCACTCTATATTCCTCCTGATATGATCGGAATCGAAAGCCAAAAGATGGTAGTAGTAGGAAATACAGTCGAATTAATATTTATATCAAAAGGATCAAAAAGTGAAGGAAATGCTCAAATATTGAAGATAAATAAAGATAAATTAGAAAGATTTCAATTATTATTATCAAGTGCAATTTATCTTCCAACAAAACCAGATAGAAGATTAAGATCATTAGCTCCAGCTGATAGTATTGATGTTGATATGTTAGTAATAAATTTTAAGAGTGAAGGATCAACTCATGTTGCAATAGAATGTAGTGGTCAAGGAAGTTGTGACAGAAGTAGTGGTTTATGTAAATGCTATAATGGATTTAGTGGAAGTGCTTGTGAAAGATTAGATTGTCCAAATAACTGTAATGGCAATGGTCGATGTGTTGCTTTGAGCGAATTATTATCGAATGAAGAGTTAGAAGAATATATTGGATTTGGAAATAAACATGTAGGTAAATATGATGATGGAAGTAGTACTGTTAAAGATGTTCAGTTTTCAAATCAAGTATTTGGCTGTTTATGTGATAAGCGACATCGTGGATATGATTGTAGTTTAATCGAATGTCCATCTGGTGAAGATCCAGAAGAAGCAACAAACATGAATGGAAAAGAAGATGAGTTTAGAGATTGTAGTGGAAGAGGTATTTGTAATTACAATACAGGTGTTTGTGAATGTTTTGATGGATTTAGTGGTGAAGGATGTCAAAACCAAGTTGAAATGATGTAATATTATTTTTATTACCTTCATTCAATTCTTATTATTGAAATTATATTTTTGATTAACTATTATACTATGTTAATCGATATGAAATTGTTTTTGTTGTTGAAATACTATTACAATAAGATTAAAATGAAAAGAAAACTAAAATTTAATTCTATATATCAGTTGAAGTTTTTTTCCTTAAATCTTCATCAATCCAATAATCTCGAGTTATTTCATAGTTGATTAGTTCACTTGCTTTTCTATCAATCTAATCAAATAATATAATATATAATATAAAATCATACATTACTTCCTACAGCTAATCCATAACTATTTATATCATTACTGTATTTATCTTTCATCACTTTTGTTCGAATTATTTCAATTGTGTAGATTCTACCAACATAATGACTTTTACCACTTAAAATACTACTTTTCTTTAATAACATCTCACTTCTAGCACTGGAAGGTCTTCTTGAAGAATATTTTGAATTTATTTTTGTTACTGAATTCATTGATATACTGTTTTGTCGAGATACTGTTGATTCACTTACTCTACTTCCATTACTATATATACAATTAACTACTCTACCAATTATCTATTATTATTATTATTATATAAAATCATATATATATAAATATATACTAATCTTTCAATTCTTTCACTTTCATTTGGTATTTCATCTGCAAATAGTATTACATCACCTATTTCTATATCTATATCACTGTAACTTGTTTCAGTACATTCCACTGGAAATCCTCTATTCCAAATATCACTGTAAATTGGTTCACTTTCTGTTGTTTTTATCTATTAACATAATAATAATATATAATATACTGAAATTGAATCACTGTAATATCCATTGTAACATTTTGCTCGAATTAAATAGTCTTTACATGGTTTTAAATTAGAAATTCGACAATAATTCAATTTACCTTCATAACATACATTCCAATTTCTATTTCGATAAATATAAATAAATATACGTTACTCTATTTTCAACTGCCTTTATTTCAACTATATATTTATCATTATAATCATTTACTAATAAATAAAACATTATTATATACCTTGCTTCCATTTGATTGAACAACTTCGAGATAAAACTTCTATTCTGGCTAAACATTCAACTCTTTCACTCAATGTATGAATTCTTATACTTTTAGAATATAATGAATTGGTAAATGAATTAAATACTTGAATTGAAACACTATTTATATAATAAATAATACTAATAAATATATATACTCATAATCTGTATTTGGTATAAGATCACTAACAACTGTAAAATAGTTTTCATCAACTACAATATCCTCTGGACTTATATCATTATTACGATTGATTGTTCTTATTCGATATTTTACTGCATTAGTTTTAAACCAATTATCAAATTCTTCAGCAGTTATTACACCGTTATTATCTTCATCAAATTTATTAAACAATTCTTCCATTTCTTTATCGTCTATTTTTAAACCAAATTCATTCATTAATATTTTAAATTCATTTCGATCTAATACTCCATCATTGTTTTTATCATTATTCAACATTATATCATTGCTTGTCATATATTTATCATGAATTTTACTAAGTGCTTGATCAATATGGACTCCATGATGTTCAGGATGAAGTGCTTCTTCTTCATTACTCCATTTAGCTATTTCTTCATCTGGCTTCTTTAGTTTCGTTGTTTTTATTTCTATTTTTGGTTTATTGAATTTGTTATATCTTTTCCATTCTACACGAAAAGATCGACTATCAACACCACCACCAACAATTGATAAAGTTGGAGGATCAGGTGTAGCTAACAATGTACAAACAGTCTAAAGCACAGTGTATTAATAAATGAATATAAAATATACAGTGTAATCTGTTGGATCTGATATTGACACTCCATCAGCTGATTTTATTAATAATCGAAATTGATAGATTGTTGATGGTAATAAATGATCTACAATTATCTCTGCAGATTTTCCAATATATTCATCTCTCCATACGTTATTAACATCATCAATACATCTTTGTAGAACATACATACATCCATTACGAATTGCTGCACTTGGAATACTAAAACAAAAATATAAAAAAATATAAAATTATATACTTTTCAACATTCATATTAATAGCAAAGAAAGATACGAATTCTTCCCAACTTATACTATCACTATCATCATTGTTAATAACATCATATAAACTATTTAAAAATATAATTAAAGAATAATAATAATAATAATAATGCTATTATTAAAAAAAGGATATATTTTGGTTCTGGAATAGCTTCAGATTTCTTTGAAGTTGTTGAACCACCTGCATCTAATTTTGATTCACTCATTTTTGATTCACTCATTGTTTTAGAAGCATTATTATATTCCGTTTTGTCTAATGATATTTTACTCTTTCCATATTTCGATATTTTCAAACTGTTTATAAATTCAGCCAATTTTTTGTCTTTTTCTAAACCTTCCATCAATTCTTCTCTGTCTAATGTTCCACTATGATCTTCATCTAATGCATCAAATATATACTATTAATAAATAATAATAATAATATAAAATATACTCTAAGTCTGTTAATCATATCTACTTTGTCTTTATTCACATCCCAATTCAATTTCACTGTATAAGCTGTTTTTCTTACTACCATAGGTTTTAATGGATGTCTTTCTGGTCTTGGATATACATTAATGTAACTATAATCACTTTTACCATTCGCATTATAGGCAGTTACTCTATATGTATATTTTGTATAACAATTCAATCCTTTATCAACAAAGAAATTCTTCATATCTTCATCAGCTAATGAAATAATAATAATAATAGAAATATACGAGTAATTGGATCTTTATAAACATTTAAAAACTCATGAGCATCAATCAGTTTATCAATTGAATAAAACATTACTACATCATTCTTATCACCAGGCTTATAGTTCAATGTAATACAGGAACAAGTATTATCTTCAAATTCATCACCAACTCGATAAGTAACTTTTGGTGGCATTGGTTTTGGAGTCTATATATATATATATAAATGATTATTATTATACAGTCAATAATGTCTTTGCCAATTTCTCTTTTAGTAATTGTGGAGCAGAAAGATATCTCAATATTTTCATATTATTAGACGTTGTTTCTATATTAAAATAAATAATAGATAAATACTTCTATTACATTGAGATTTCTCACATTTCTTTGGTGTTTCAAAGTCTTTATTATTGTGCAAATCACAAATGAATTTATTTTTTTTCCTATCAACATGACTAGGCATTTCAATTCCTTTAATATCTTTACTAATAGATAGACCACAAAATGGACAAGCACTAAAAATATTATTATATATATATATATATATATATATATATACGAATCCCAAATACACTTTTTCTTCATAGCTTCACTAACACTTCCACTTGGACCAGTAAAATCAATAAATTCATCATAACTTATTGTTTTACTATTATCAGCATCAAATGCTCTGAAAACTCTATCAATTTCATTCTGATTTAAACGAATTGACATTAATGAACAGAAGTAGTTAAAATCTTTATGATTTAATACGAAATACTCTTTTGGAATATCTGATTGATTCTCAATACCATCTTTTAAAATTGAATAAATCATTGTTGGATTGACTTTCTTTTCAATTTTCATTTTTACGAACTTATCGAAGAAAGTATTAGCTAGTTGTCTTTCAAAATCACTTTCTGGAGAAAGTATCTTTAAGAATAATAATCTAGTACTTGTAGATATTTGATGAAACTATAATAAAAATAAAATTATATATAAATACATCACATGAAACTGGTGGAACTAAATCCCAAATTGCTTCTAACAAATGTTGAGAGTATCTTACATTACCCCAATTAAAGAAATCATCTTTCAAAGTTTCATCTATTGATTTTAAACATTCTGCAACAATCATTACTTTCTTATTCTCTTTATCTTGATCATCAGTGAAATTGTAATTCTTTAATCTGAATACTGGATCTTTTTTTTCTAATAATATTCTTTCTAAGTAGAATCGAGCTTTTTCCATGAATTCTTTCATTCCTTTCCATTCATTGAAATATTTAATACTCTATAAAATAAATAAATAATAATTATAATATACTAATTCTTTCATTCTTTTTTCTTTCTCCCTTCTTTCTTGTTTCTTTTTACATGCCAATCTGTATAATGTTTCATCAACTTCACCAACATCATCTTTATAATATTCTTTTCTATTTGCACCTGTTTCAGCTAAAGCTCTTTTGTATTTATCAATTTCATCTTCATTCTTTGATTCAAAATGCATTCTTTTTAGCCCTAAATCATTCCATCTATTCAATTGAATATCTATATAATAATAATAATAATAATAATAATAATAATAATAATAATATATACTTTCCACTACTCTTGGCTTAGTTGAATGTGTTATTCCACTATCAACATTATGACGAGTAATCATTGGAATTGGTTTATCACCTTGCTATAATAGAATAATAAATAATAGAATTATATTACAATACATATTTCTCTGGTAATAATGGTATTGGCAATTCAATTGTTGTTTTCACATATGAATTAAACTCCTTTTTACTTGCTTCTACTTTCTCTCTATTCTTTTGATTTACTTCATCCATATTCTTCCTTTTATATGTGTCTAAATATATTTCTAATTGGCCTAAACCGTATTTATATAAAAACTTTCTATCACTTAATCCTTCAGTATCATCATTCTCCAATTTTTCCCTCAATTTTTCAACTTCTGTTAAATATATTGATTTTAACTTCTTCACTACTAATTTGTTTAATAAACTTGCATCTTTTTGAGCACTCTTTTTATCTAATTTAAATATAAATCATAAATATATATATATACTTGCTACAGCAGCTGGTGGTGGTTCTAAGCCAGTATTTCTTTGTTTTTTAGATTCATCTTTCTTGGATGGATCAGTATATCGTATATGTGTTAAAATATGTTTATCACCTGTGTTTTCTTGGAAATAAGTCTCTTGAGAAGCATTACTGAATTGTTTAAATATTGATTCACTTACTTCCACATTTTCAAAACTTGCATTACTTAATTTGTAGAAGTAAAGATATAATTCTGCTAATGATTTTGGTTTACATGAACAGGTTGGATTATTTTTCTATATATATATTATTATATTTATACGTTACACACTCTAATGCATTTTCCACACATTATACACTTTTCACTACTACAACTACATCTCTTTTCTCTCTTTACTATATCATCTGCTGGATCTCTACAATATACTTTATGATCACATTTCTTCCAATTACCGTAGTATAAATCTATTGCTGCTAATGTTTTAGCTAAATCTTCGTATTTAATGCCTTCTGGGATTCTATATTCACCTTTTTTACTTAATGGGTTTATAAATAATAAATTTAATTTTTCTTTCATGTCTGAACTAAGTGTTTTGGTTTTTAACCATTTATCGTATTGCTGTTGTGGTGTTAATTTTTCTTCAGTAGATTTAGGCATTTCTTCATTTTCTCTCATTTTTGAAGTTGTAGAAGTGGATCTATGTTGAAGGACAGTAGAATTAGAGTTTTGTCTTCGCAATACAGCTTCCATAGATGGTGGTGGTTCTTCATGCTTAGTCTCTTCTTTTGTTTCTTCTTTTGTTTCTGTTTTAGCTTCTTCTGATACAACCTATTTTAAAAAATATAGAAAAAACATACAGATAAATTTGTATCAACTTTTGTTTCTGTTCTTACATCTTCTTTTGTCTCACTTACTTTACTTTCACTCATAAAAAAAGAATTTGTTTTTAAATAAGTTTGATAAAACAAACCTCTAAAACGTTTTAAACTGGCTATATTTGTTTCAACTGTTTAAAAATATTGATTCGTTTCTATTCATTATTATTTTCTTTTATATGAAGAACAGCTTAAACAATGACGTAAGTCCTAATACACCTCTAAAACATCCAAATACAATAAGAGAACCGACAGTTTTAGGTTTGCGAAGTTCAACGCAGAATAGAAGACTAATGACAGTCAAACAAAAAGCAAAACTTATAACACACAGAGTATTATATATTATTATACCAAAATATAGATTCATGAATCTGTAATTTATAACATTTATATGATCGCTGTTGTTCTATTATGTATTATACTATTGTTTTGGAGTTATTTCGGTAAAAAGTATATTTTCAATATTTCATTTTTTAATATAGTTTACTTTATAATAAATTTTACATCTTCTGCCAATTTATTGTAGTCTTATGTATATTTGTAGAATTTGTCTTTTTCTGTATTGCAAATGATTATGTATAATATCAATTTTATATTATATTGTAGAGAATCTGTTCATTGTTATTTATTTTTGATATACTTGTAGCATTTGCAGCAATTTTAGCACTTATATTATTATCTTCCAAAGCTATCAAATATTCACAACCAATCTACTATATAATACCACTTATGTACATAATTAGATATGCAAGTCCTTGTGCAAGATTTTCATCAGTATTTCGTAATATTCAAAGACATTATCGTCCAGTAACAGAAGAAGACGATATAATTATAGATGATAGATCATCTGTTTAATTCTTTATAATTTATAAAACTATATGTGTATATGAGAGGTTAAGAAAAACATATTTAAATAGTAAAAAACAAAATTATCATTTTTAAATTATATAACACTCATTCTCTAACTAATTAATAGTCCAATTTGTCATATAACACTTGACATGCTTGTATTGATTGTCTAAACAATAATAATCATAATAATATACAAATCTGTATGTACGGCTAATAAATCATGTAAAATACTCTTCATACTACTCAATATTGTGTAATTTGATCTAATCTGATCGATTATATCATTTAAACATAAACTACATGCCTTAATCACTACGTTATGGTTGGTAGATTTAAATCCTAACATACATAACCTAACAAAAGCTTGAAGTTCATAAAGCGTAAAAATATCAATTTCTGTTGTGTTTACAATTGAAGCGAGTAAATCAAAATAAATTTGAGCCATAAAAGTATTGGTTTTAGGGTAATATCGATACATTGCTGTAATAATCTAATTTAAAAATAAACAAAATGTAATAATAATACTGGTAATCTTAGATTTGTTTCTCTACTAATAAATGAATACACTAATTCAGCAAATCTCATGAAATAAATATTAAAAGAATCTAATTTAATTAATGGTATAATTGATGATTTATATAAACAACGAATTTCACTAGAAAATTTTATACAATTATTTACAATTCTAAAACAATAATTATATATATATATATAAGAATATTTATACTGATTTATTAATGATAAAAGATAATTAATTCCTTCATATTCTTCAATATTATTTTCATATACCAATATGCTCAATTTATCAGATATGAATTTAATAATATCTGCTTGTAATGGATCCATTTTAGTATAGAATTGGATGATCATTTCAATGTAAAAATTATTCTGATAATGATCTGATTCACATATTTTAGAAATTAACTAAAATAGAATTAATATATATATTATATATATACAGAAGATACAAAATACTTTGGAAGTATTGGAATTATTACTGAAGGATGAAAAGTAATTGAATAACAAACACTATTTAAAAGATTATTAGTTTCCTATTACAATATAAAGAAACATATATTTATTTTACATTTCTTAATTTGAAATAATCTTCATTCATTTCATCATCTCTGTAAAAATTATAACATGTTTGAATCTATATATAATTATAATTATAAATACAAATTCAAATAAATATCTGCCAAATATTGGATTTCCTAAAACTGTATTACAATTCCTTATTTTTTGAGATAATAATCGCATTTTCTATTAATTAGACGTGAAATTATACTTCTATTAGTTCATCTAAGTATATATCTTTAGTCTCTACATCACTATTATAGAGTATATTAACGTCAATTGAACATTTTTTTAGTATCTTAGTATATTCGTCATCTTTTACTACTCTTTGAATTTTAATGTCATTTAATTCATCGCTATAAGCATGTCTTCTTACTGGTCGCTGAACAACAGGCTTTTTCTTTTGAGGTGGTTCAGGAAGATGTTCAGTTTTACTTCTTTGAAGTGCCAGAGAATTTATGGCACAATCTAAAGATGAAATAGTGATAGTATTTTTTCTTTGATAAAATTCTGATTCATTTCTGTTATCTGAATTCGCTCTTGTCCATGAAGTAGCTGAAAAAGACTTTGGTCTAAAAATCGGAGGGAAACTTGGTGATTTGTCCTTTTTGAGGGTTGTTTTCGTTTTTGATAAAACACAAAAAGCTTGTGAGCTTGAATAAACAGATCTTTTTGTTTTTTTTTGTCTTTTCTAACCTCTGTAAATATATATTTTTGAATATTTTATGTATTATGAGTGACAGTATATTTATATTGTATGTTAATACCTTTTTAGATAAACCACCACGTCGAAGCAAAAAGAATCAGTTTAAAACCCAAATATCATCAATTAAATCACCACCCACATCAGATTATGATAGTGATCAACCTGGATACATATCTGGAGCGAGTTGTGATTGTGACAGTTCAGAAATCCCTGATGCACCTTGTGTTAGTTCTCCTACTGGTGAATTAAATTCAAGTCTGTATGGTTCAAAGAAAAAAGCTAAAAATCCATTTGACTATGCTAGAAAGCTAGTTTCTCGACACAAAAAGAGATATGAAGCAGATGGATATAATTTGGATTTAGCATATGTAACAGATAATATAATAGCAATGGGATTCCCATCTCTTAACTTTGAAAAGATCTACAGAAATCCTTACCCTCAAGTCTTCAAATTCCTCGAAGAGAAACATAAAGATCATTACAAAGTTTATAACCTATGTATAGAGAAAACTCGACAATATGATTACTCATTATTCCATAATCGAGTATCCTGCTATCCTTTTTCCGATCACAATGCACCAACATTACAATTAATATACGATTTCTGTAAAGATATCGATGAATGGTTAAAACAAGACAAAGAAAACATCGCTGCTGTTCATTGCAAAGCTGGAAAAGGCAGAACAGGCGTTATGATCTGTTGCTATTTAATATACATTCATCAATTCATAGATCCTATTAAATGTATGACATTCTACGCTAGGAGACGTACAGAGGATGAACAAGGAGTAACAATACCATCACAAAGAAGGTTTGTAGTGTATTGGAGTGAGATATTGAGACAATGGTTTCAAAATAAAGGTATAAAGATTGAAGGAAATAATATATTAGATGGTACGAGTGATTATGCAGATGAAGATAATGATGATGATGATGAAGAAGAAGATGATGATGAAGAAGATAATGAATTAAAAGAGAAAAAATCAGTAAAGAAGAAGAAAATGAAGAATAGAAATAGTAGTGTAGATTTAATATTTGATAATAATAATAATATAGCATCTTCAGTTCATAGTGATAATGGTGGTAGTGGTGTAAAAGGGACTGAATATGCAGATGATGAAAATACAGATGATGATGATGATGATGAAGAAGATGTAAATGAATTAATTGGTTCAATGCCTGCTTCTATTATTCCACCTTCTAGAAAGAATAGAAATATGAATAAATTCAAAACATATAATGGAACGAGTAATATCAATAGTTTGAATAATAATAATAATAAACGAAGTATTCCACCATTATCACCACTTAAAGGATTGAATGATATAATAATAACAAATAAAAATACAATTATTGAACCTTCACCTATTATTTTTAACAGATATAATTGGAAGGTAAATTACGGTCAATTACCGTCAAATATACCATTACCTTTGACTATGATAAGAGTAACAACAGGAAGTGATGAAGTGTTAGGATTTAAATGCACTAGTTTTACAGTAGAAAGTGAAAATAAGAAATATAGTAGTGAAGTATATATATTATTTATAATTTAATAGTCATTTTGTTCATGTAAAGTTATCAATCGTCATTTTAGTACAACTGATACAGTAATTATGGATATTGTTGTAAATGGCGAAGCAAAAGTTGTTTTTTTCTACAAAACTGATTTTGTGTGTGGATTTTGGTTTCATTCTTCATTTATTACAGTATATATATATATATATATATACTTCAATATCTAATTAATCTAATTTATATAGGATAACAAGCTTGTTTTGAAGAAAGATGAGATTGATGGACTTTGTAAGGATGATAAAAACAAGAAATGTCCAAAATCTACACGTATTGAACTGTATTTTAATCACAAAAAGCCAAATTAAACCAATTTTATAATGTGGTTGAAATACATTTTTATCAATTTATATTTATTTAACAATTTTTCCTTACAGTATTAATTGTGTTTTATTCTTTAGTTTTAAATTTTTTAAAATTATATCCGTTTCAAAATGAAGAAAAAAACATTATTTTATATTTCCTATTGCCTACTCCTACTTATCATATTTATTGATATGGTAGGCACATCAATGATTGTTCCTATTTTACCTCGATACTCCAAACATTTTGGTTCATCAACATTTGAACATGGTGTTACGTTTTCATCCTATTCAATAGCTCAATTTCTTAGTTTATCGTTAATGGGTTATTTGAGCGATAAATTTGGAAGAAGACCTCTTCTGTTAGCTTCTTTATTTGGATCTACATTTGGACCAATATTCCAAGGTTTCTGTTGGAATACTTGGTCATTTATCGCCGGTAGATTCATCACAGGTGCTTTAGGAGGTAGTTCAACAATTGGATATGCGTATTTATTAATCTCAATTTTATTTTTTATATAGATGGGTAGCTGACTGTATTCCTCCCAAACAAAGACCAAAATATCAGACTATAATGAGTGGAATGATATCTCTAGCATGGTGTATTGGTCCAGTATTTGGATCTTTACTAATCGAAGTAAGTTTATCATTTCCACTGTTTATGGCTGGAGCATTAGGAGGCATTGTATTTATATTAAGTATATTCTTCTTAAAAGAAGGATCAGAATTTGCAGAATTACTAAAAAATGAAGAAATTGAATTAGAAACACTTTCTCTTAACCAAATTAAAATTCAACAAAATGATAAAAAAAAATTATCCGTTGAATTAGATCCATTAGATCATCCAGTAAGTAGTGAAGATAGTGAAGAATTTGATGTAAATAAATTGATAGGTAAAACAGCTAGTATTCAATCACCACAATCACCATCATCTACTTCCCAGTTATTACAACAACAACAACAACCATTAGATATTAAAACAATGGTAGATTTACCAACACCACCACCACCTGAACCAAACACAGTAATAATTAATGAAGAGGAAGTAAATGAAAGAGAAAGTCATATATCAGTGATATCAGCAACAATAGTTGGTGCAACAGCAGTTGCTTATTCAGAAGCAGTAAGAGAAACAACAACAACTAATGATAATATAACAGTAGATGAAACTACAAAATCATCAATTGAGAATAATAATAATAATAATAATAATAAGAACTCAAAGTTTTTGGTTGACAATTTCTACACAATATTCATATTATTGTTAATCATTTGTTTCTTATCAACTTTTCATATTAATTCTTTTGATGTTATATATCCATTAGATGCATCTGACAATTTCAATTTATCATCATTGGAATTAGGTTTTCTTTATATGGGAGTAGCTGCAATATTTGCATTATTTCAATTATATTTATTTGATAAATCCAGATATTATATGAGTATTATTAGTTTATATTATATTTCAATTCCATCAATGAGTATATATTTATTTTTTTTTTCTTTTTTTATTTTTATAGCTATTGCCTGGATTATGTGTGCATTTGCAAAGGTTACTTGGTTGAGTATAATTGGTACTTTAATTCATGCATTTGGTGGTTCAATCTGCGCTTCTCTTCATACAGTAGTTACTTCATTACTGTGTAGACCAGAATATGGAGGAAAGTTCTTAGGTTATATGATGTCAGCTGAAGGTTTAGCGAGAATTGCAGCACCCCTTATGCTTCCTAGTATATATGATGTATGGAATCCTTTGGCATATTTAGTGACGATTGGTGTTGGGGTGATTGAGATGGTTATTATTTTTGTATTTGCATATGTCACTAGAGATGTGAAATTGTTGAGAAGAATTCGAAAGCAAGCAAAAAAGAATTAAATGATTTATAATGTATGTTATATTTAGCTTATTTTATTTTAATATCTGGTTATTACATTCGTATTATGACTGACATCTATGTTTGTTAGGCATTTTACCTTACAACACAAAAATTGAACTTGAATCGACAATTTTCATTTTGATGAATTGGAGGTTCATCGCATCTCTAGCAATAGTCTACGCCTCAGTTTTTATTGACGCGTTTGGTGTATCTATGATTGTACCAATATTACCAACGTTGCAAGAGTATTATCAAATGACAACTATGCAATATTCAATTACTTATGCTGCATATTGTACTGCTCAATTTTTCAGTATGATTATAATGGGTAAGCTCAGTGACATACTTGGCAGAAGAAAGTTGTTGATTACTTCACTCGTTGGTACCTCTTTAGGTATATTTCAAATATATAACATAAATACTATTTATAGGTACAATATTGCAAGGCTGTTGTTGGAGTACATGGACATTCGTTGGTGCTCGTTTTTTCACAGGCTTCATGGGTGGAAGTGCTACAGTAGGATTTGCTTATATATCTGATTGCATCCCACCAGAAAGGCGTCCAAAATATCAATCAGCAATGAGTGGAATGACTTGTATAGCATATTGCATGGGTCCAGTGTTTGGTACAATGTTAGTAGGCGTATCAGTGAAGTTGCCTTTCTTCTTAGGAGGAGCATTAGCTTCAATCATCTCTATATTTAGTTTTTGTTATGTTTTAGATGCTAAAGATTTAAAGAAGTTAGAAAAGCAAAATCAACAGGAAATAGAACTACAAACAACAAACACAAAAACTACAACAATTGTAAATAATAATAATAATAATAATCAACGAAATAATAATAATAATAATAGTGATGATGAAGATGATGATAATGATGATGATTTAGAAAAAATAGAAGATGAAGAAGATGACTTAGAAAAGAAAGGATTAATAACAAGAGTAGAATTACCTGCCAACAACAGAAGCAACAACAATAATAATGATTTAACTCCCAGAATGACAGAAGAAGAATTAGATCAAAGAGAAAGTAGATTATCTCAATTAATAACTCAACATTTAGGTAATACATTTGCAGTAATTGAATCTCATACAGTTGAAGAAGAAAAAAAGAAAAAAAGAATAAAACATGGAAAGAAAAAAGGATATTCTGTAATAAGTGAAACGGATAATTTATTGGAACTCCAAGAACAAGAAGCTGCAGTTACTCCAAGAGAAGAGAAGAAAATGAGTAAATTTATAGTTCCGAATTTTTACAAAATATTTATTCCACTTTTCTTTATCTCTGTATTGAATGGATATCATATTAATTCCTTTGATGTTTTATATCCATTGATATTAAGAGATGTTTATCATGTTAAAACATCTTATACTGGATTCTTATATACTTTATGTGCTGGTATATTTGCAGTAGTTCAAATATATTTATTTGATCATATTAGACATTGTTTTAGTATTATTCAGTTGTATTATATTGGAGTTTCATTTATGATATTATCATGGGTACTTCAAGCTTTTACTAATAATGTTTGGGTTACTGTTTTTGCTGGTGCTTGGCATTCTTTTGGTGGTGCACCACCTCAAGCACTTCAAACCATCATCACTTCATTGTTATGCAAACCTGAGTTTGGTGGTGTTTATATTGGATATATTATGGCTGCAGATGGTTTGGCTAGGATTATTTGTCCAATGTCTATACCCACCATTTATGATTTAGGAACATCTGTTCCATTTCATACAACCAATATATTAGGAGCTATTGAGATTATTTTACTTATGTACATGCATTATCAGACTAGAAATATTCAAATGTTTAGAAGAGTTAGAAAAGAAAAGACTAATGAAAATGCATAATTAAATTAGAATATATAAATTACATTTCTGTTTATTAATATAAATGAATATTTTCTTTTTAACAAATAAATAATAATAATAATATAATGAAAATAATAACAAGTTACTTATAATCACTTGGTAAAGTAGAATTACCTCCAACAATCTCATAATGATTTATTAATCCAGCATGAGGCATTATATCATATAACAAAGTTAATCTGACATTAGCTCCTCTTAAATCTCTAAATCTATCTTGTAAATTGTATTTCATCTCTTGTTTCGTTTTGTGTAGAAGTGCATCTTCCTTTTTCTTTATAATTGAATCCCAGATTGTTATGCTGGAATGGACTTTGGATGTCTCAAAATCAGCAACTACACAACAAAATAGTTGTTTAACATTCCAATTCCATAATGATCTTAAATCTATATTATCATATATAAATATGTTTAATATTACCAGCATCTAAATCAAAGCTGAACACTGCTCTATCACCATATGGACCAGAACGGCTAGAATAAAGAAGAAATTAATACAGAGCATAAACAGTATTTATATCTAATTGCTTTAACTCAGGTACACCATGATGAAACCATGTTCTATTCAATAATATATAAAAATACGATATTTCTGCAAAAATGCAAAGCACTAGAAGATTTATAACTCCCCAATATGTAACAGAGTTAAACCTAACCCAAAGACTATACATATATCACAAAAAAAAGAAAATCAAAATGTCTGGCTTGGTTGAGTTTGATTGTGATTTTCTTAAGATATATACTACAAAATAAGATGCAAATGGTGTTACTTTGCATTTAATGCAGTCTTTTAAACATATATTCAATGAAATTTATTCCCTCAATATTCCTTCAAATTTACACACATGATTATAAACATAAAATAATTATAACTAATAGATAAAAGTAACTAAACTCTTAACATAAGAATTATCATATTTCTTCATTCTGATTTTTCTTTATCTACATTATTTTCTTTGTCATTATGCATTCTTGTATAATCAACAGTTTGTTTTGGATTCCATATAAATTTATACCAAAGTTTTTTCACAACCCATAATATAACAACAAATAGTATAATCTCTATTTCTACAGGCATAACCACTTTCAATTCCCTATAATTATCAGTACATAAATTATACTCTTCACCAACTTCATAATTCATGAGAAAAACGATAATACACCTTATACAGTTAATACATTATCAGTATTGTATTTAGATTTTTTATTCATTTATACAATGCCCCTTCCTGTAAGAATAAAAAAAGTATGAAAATTAATTTTACATATAATAGGAGACAGAAAAATTACAAAAAGATCCAAGTATACTTTATCTACACTATTATTTTAGTTCCAGGAGTTATTGCTACTCCAGATCCATCTAATCCTCGTTATTTTAAAGCAATTATTGATGGTCCGAAAGATAGTCCATTTGAAGGTATATTACTGTATTTTATAAATTAGGTGGAAAATTCCGCTTAGAACTATTTTTACCAGCAGATTATCCAATGGTGCCTCCAAAAGTTAGATTTACAACAAAAGTGTTTCATCCAAATATTGATGGAATTGGACGAATTTGCTTAGATTTACTGAAAGATAATTGGACACCAGCATTACAAATAGGTAAAATACTTCAGACTATTCAAGTATAATACTATATTATAAATTTGTATATAGTTGTTATTGGCAAATCCTAACGTTGAAGATTTCTTAGGGTCAACAGCTGGAGATGCATATCAGAAAGACCGTAGAGCTGCAGAAGCAAAATCTAGAGAATGGACTAAGTTATATGCTCATTAAAACATTTATTGATTGTATTCTATTTAATTCGATATTTTGGGTGTTAATTTAGAGTATACCATTAATATTTCTATTTCTTATAACTGCATTTGTTTATCTAGGCTTGGATTCTGTTTGCCAGAAACGATCCTTTTTTCTTTATTCTAGTTTTATACTTATGGAACAACTGTTTTATCAATTAAGATCTATCAGTGACTTAATCAAGTTACAAACCATCGATATGGAGAAAATCAAAAGTACTTTATTTGTTGTTTAAATCTTCTTCAGTATTATCAAACGAAATAAGAGCAATCGAGAAGAATGAGACTCTGTCTCTATCAAATGCTGAGATTTTACATACAATATCAATAGAGCTTTACAATTTAGTTCGAAGTGAAATGCAAAAGTGTAATACACTGAATCGAATGAACTTTCTGATTGAATGTCGAATACTATCCTGTGAAATGTTGAATACAAGCACAAAATTCAATTCAATGAAGAGTTTAAGAAATGAAGTGATTAAAGCTTACTGTCGAAGTGGTATATCAATATTGAGAATAAACAATGTCAATATACGAGGAATATCATGCTATGAGCGAGTATTGGAGATATTAGAAGAAAATGGTGGAATTGAGAGTATAATAACTGAAAAGAATGAAGATATGGAAATATGTTTAGAATCAATATATGAGATGTTAGTCAGTTATATCGACTATATATCACGAGAAGAAAAGAATAATAAAGACAAACTGATAAACAATATAAAACTGATAAATACAATAATTTCCTATTTAAATGATAATAAGAATGAAGAAATATACAATTTAATGTATTTATTAATATTGTTTATTATATATAGATTTGGAATCTTAAAAGAATATCACAAAATGAATCGATATAATGATGTGATAGAAATAGGTGAGATATTTTATTCAATGATAAGTAATAATTGTGATGATAATAAGAATATGAAAGTATTATTGCTATTAAGTGATTGTTATATAATGAACAAAGATAAGAAAGCATTAAACTGTTTATATTTGTGTGAATATGAAAAATATGGAATTGGTATATATTTGATGATAAAATATATATGTTTTACTAAAACTATATCATTTTTATATATTTTTATTTATATTTTCTTTAATTTATATTATTTTTACAAAACCGATGAAATAGTGAAATTAATGGAAATGTTATTGAATCATAATAGTAAAGAATATTCATTATGTTTAGATGCTTGTCATATGATATTAAATAATAATATAATATCTAAAGACAATAATGAATTATATTGGTATAATGAATTAAAAGAACATTTTATTGATCATTGTGTTGATATTAATTTAGAAATATTGGAAATACTTTTATCTAAAAATCCAATTCCATTAGATGTAATGGAAATATTGAATGAATTTAAATCAAGTATTTTTATATCTATATATTGTTTATTGATTATTATTAAATAGATATTAATTCATTATCAGAATGTCAATTATCTTCAATATATAATCTATTATACAACACTTGTATATTGTATTATGAAAATAAACAATATAATGAATCAATAAATGTATATATATATATAAATAAATATATAAATATATAATAGTGGTGTAATGAGTTATTGCATTTATTGAATAATAATAATAACAGTTATATTCCCTCCATATTAAGAATGTTATCTGATTGTTACAATGAAACACATAATGTGAATGAAGCCATTAATAAAGCCAAAGAATGTATAAAGATAGACAATACAATCAAAGTATAATGATTATTATATAATATAAATAGTCTCATTTCTTATTATATCATATATATATAAACAATAATATTGATAGAATAAATATAAATGAAATGAAAGAATGTTTGAACAATTTAATGAATGCAAAAGATTATGATGTAAAATATTTATATTTATGTTGTGAAGAAGCCATTAAAAATAATAATATATCAATCTCCATAGAATCCTTAGAAAGACTGTTATATTTACATAATAATATAAAGATTGGTCCAATACTTCGATGTTTAATAGAATTATATAATAATAACCATATAAATGATGATAATAAGATATTACAATACTTTTCAAATGGATTAATGAAATTAGATAATATAAAAATAAAGAAAGAAGAAGAAGAAGAATATAATGAAAAGATAGAGAATGAGATAAAATCAATATTTGGAAATATGGAAGAGATTAATTGGATAGTTGGAATATTATGGAATAAAGGGTTATTATTGAAAGAAAAAGAGAATTATAAAATGAGTCATAAATACTTGAAATTATGTTATGAATATAGTTGTTATTTACCTCCTTCAAATATACTATTATCCTTAAAGAAATCTTCCTTATTATTATCCTCAAGCCTATTATTTGAGACAATAAATAAGAACGAAGAAAAGAAAGAAGAAGAAGAAGAAGAATATAAAGAAGTATTAAGAGAAATTGAAATATGTAAAAGATTATGTTTGAAATTAAAGAAACACTTTGAGAATAATAAAAATGATAATTTGATAGTATTTGGTAGAAAAGAGAATATTTGCACAATAAATGAGAATATGTTAATATTAAATACAATCGAAATGGAATGTAATTTATATTTACATAATAATGATAATATTGAAGAGTTATTCAATGAATATATTGAATCAAGTACAATAATAATAAACCCAGAAATATTAGAATATATCTCTGAAATAGCTAAAAATACCAATTCCAAACCAATAATATATAAAGTATATAAATATATATTATTATACATATTATTATTATTATTATTATTATTATATAGAAATGCTTATCGTTATGTTTACAATATTTATATCAACAGAATCCAATAGATATAAAGTGTTTAAGTAGAATCTTAAGAAAATTATTATTACAAAGTGAAAACAAAGAAGAATTATACAAATGGCTTGAAGAAATCAATCAAATATGTGAAAATATAAAAGATGATGATTTTGATAATAGTGATTATGATTTTTATACGAGTATTAGTTGGAACAATGGAATAAAATATTTGAGATTAAAAGAGATAGAAAAGAGTGAGAAATTATTGAGTTTATCATTGAAATTCTTAGTAAAATCTAAAGGACTACAAGTATATATTGTAATGTATATATATCGTATAGGCTTACAGTAATGAAATGAATGAGATCTACAGTAGAGTTCTAAGTGAAAGAGAAGATTGTTGTTTACAACAACTGACTGAGATATGAATGATAATTAAAATCCTTATTATTGATATATTGATATAGATATTGTTTTGTTTTTTGTTGTTATTTATTTCCATAAGAGAAAGAAGAGAGATTGTTGTTGATTAAAGAAAGAAGATGGATAAAATATTTCAGAATATCATATTTCAGTTGCAGATAAGAGTGAAATGTTCATTTTTGAGTTTTAGTTGTTTTTAATGAAATTCTTTCTTTGAATGA
Source organism: Proteromonas lacertae (assembly GCA_002245135.1). NCBI lineage: Eukaryota > Bigyra > Opalinata > Proteromonadidae > Proteromonas > Proteromonas lacertae. Next base: position 97,786 of record NGBS01000006.1, read on the forward strand.
AACGACTATAATAACGAAAAACTCAGTTTTGTTTTTTAGGATTTTTAGAATGAAATTCTCAATTCTGTGTATGATTTGTATGATATGATGAATAGTCCTTGTGCTGATCTGTAGTATTGTTGGTGTTAGTGAAGCAGGCAGACACTTCTTCACGAATGGAAGCATTTCTGAAAGAAAGAATAGTTCAAGAAGATTAAGTGATGTCGAATTAACAAAAATATCATTTGGAACTAGTACTGATGGATATTATAATATAAAAGCCAGTTATTTATGTTCTTATGATAATATAGGTATAATCGACAGAACTAACTGTAAATTTTGTAAATTTGTATATACATATAAAGGAACATATGATAGAACTAATCAAGAATATAAATTCAGTGATATTGTTCTTGATGAAGAAAAATCGTTATTCTATTTAGATTCTTCTATCGTAGCTGATTTACCGGAAAAAGAATACAAATACAGTGAACTGAAAACATCTACTGCAGCTGTACAATATGTGGAGAGTAAAAAATTACCTTTACCAGATTATGTTCATATACCCAGTGGAGAATTGATGTTGGAAGGAGACATTCGTGCACCATATTTTCAGACTTGTATATTATATCTAAATTATGAATATAACAATTATAGTGAATAATGAAGATGTGATGTATAGAATAGAAAATAGTCATTACAAAACATATAATGCAAAAATGGATAAAATGTATGGTTATAGAAAAGATACAAGACAATATTATGAGAGATATGGTTTAGACAATAACATAACAATAATTGAAGTTCATGCAATGAACATGGAAAGAACAATATTATATGTTGCAAATAAGAATGAGTATGTCGATATGATTGAGGAATTTAAAATAGTTCAAAATGGTGATGAAGTAGAATCTGAAAGTGGATCACCTTTATATTGTTATACAGAAGAATGTGATTATGTTAGTTCACTAGTTGATGGTTGGGTTCAGTTCTATATTCGTACAACTTTGTCATTTAAAACAATGCCAAAAGAAGATGTAAGAAAAAACATTGATGCAGATATGAAAGCTATAAGAAAAGAGATTAGAAATTATTATAGAAGTAAAATTAGTAATACAAGAGAATTGAATAATTATGAAAGAGATTTAGCTGATGATATTGGTTATTATTATGAAGAAAAAGGTGAAAGTAATGATATTTATAACGCATATATAATATATACAAATCAACTTACAATATCAACGTATGAAATAGATGGTAGAGATAATGCAAATAATTCAATAAAAGGTATAATAAAAACCAAATATACAATTCCTGATAATAAGATTATAAATCCTCAGAATGATTATGATTCCACTTCTACTGCTGAATTAGCAGATTATGAGAGTTGTAAAACACCAACTCTTTTATCGTATATATGTATATTATATTAAATTTTAGTAATGTTGAATCAGTATGTGGAGTAGATGCACAAAGTACTACTAATAGTTATATATATTCACTTCCTATTACTATTCAAATATTGGAAAATAGTATGATATTTACTGATGGTAGTAATACAAAAGAAGTAGAATTAAAAGAGAAGAGTATAAATATATGTTTATATAAATAGATGCAGATGATCTTAGAATGATATTTGAGAAATTTTCAGTGAATACAATTCCAATACCATCTGAAAAATGTTATAATGGTAATATTATTGATATAAAACATAGTTTGGATATTAATATTACTTCAATAGATAATGAGTTATACTCATTTGTTAAAGCATTTGAAGATGGAAGTTATGGTTTTGGTATATCAACATCATCTATTTCTAGCAAAGATAAATATTCAGTATCTGAATCTAGGTATTTTAAATTCGATTATTATTCATTAACTACAGAGGATTTAAGCATTATTAATAAGGGCTATTCATATTTTACTTTCTACCATTCTCTTGTAGATGGTTTAGTTGATCTAATAGATTGTAAAAGTAATAATGATATTCAAATTCAAAAAGCATTAAATAATTACAATGAAAATGCATATTATATTGATAGAATATTTAATAAGCAATTACCAGGAGGAAGTGATAATCCAAATGATGATGATGATAATAATGGTAATGATGATAATAATGATGATAAAACAACCACAATAACAACCACAAAATTATTTATTCCTCCTCCAGTGTTACTATCATGTAAATTGAGTGATGAAGGATATATATTGATAATAGAATTTGATAAGAAATGTTTAATGAATGGAATAGAAGTAAATAGTATATTTACTTGGAGTGATCCTCCATTTATAACATTTGATTCTTCAACAAGAATTGATATATTATTCTACAAATGGATAAATGATGAAACACTATATGCTTATTATAATTCTACAACTGAAAGTATATCAGATTCTCCAAAAATGACACTTACAGAAGGATATATATATTCTGATTTAGATAGTATTTATTCAGCTAATGGTAGTTTAGCAATTACAACCAGACCTAAAGTTCCTAAAATATTGAATGGTGAATTTATTGATGAAAATATAATTGAAATTAATTTTGACATAGAAATCAAAGAAGGAATTAGTATAAGTGGAAGAAAATGTAATGAAATTTTTAGTGATGAAACATTTGGTCCTTCATCAATGTGTTATTTATCATCATCGTTGAAAACAATAACAATGAAAATGTCCAATCCAATTACAATATTTCCAAATAATAATTTGACATTAATTCCAAATATACTAAAAAGCAGTAAAAAGCATATGGAAGGAAGTAAAGGAACTATAAATCTGTCATTATCAGAATCATTTGAAACAGAATTAGAAGCAATAATCTCAATTCCTTCAATTGTTTCATATTGTTATGATTTTATAATGGATGGAAGTAGAAGTAGAGGTTCAAGTAGACCATTGATCTATCACTGGAGTTCTTCAAATGAAACATTAAATAATACAATATCCTCTTTAAATGAAGCAATGATAATAATTCCAAAATATTTATTAGAAGGTGGACATTATTATGATGTAAAATTAGAAATCGAAAGTTCATTTGATCATAGCAATGAATCAAGTAATATAACATTTTTTGTTGATTCAAATTTTGTATTAAATGTGAATATAGAAGGAGATAATAATCATTCAATATATACAAGTCAAAGTGAATATATTCGTGGAAGAGTCTCAGTATATCAATGTAACAAAAGTATTGAAATTCCATCAATTGAATATGATTGGTCATTAAAACATGAGAGTAATAAATCAGAAATTGATATATCAAAATATAAAACCGATGATAAAACCAGATTATATTTTGATTCTCGTTCAATTCCATATGGTGATTATATTCTTACTTTGAATTCATCAGTTGATGAATTAGAATCCAATTATTCAATAGAACTGAATGTGGAATTACCTTCATTAGAAATTTTAACATCATATCCTGCTTATTTAAGTCAAAATCAAAATGAAAGTATATATATTGATTTATCCAATATGAATGATCCAGATAATGTAGATATTGAGTTTACTTATACATGGAATTGTATATTTAATAAGAGTGAAGATGATTATGATGAATTAGTTTCAAATTCAAATCCAAATTCAGAATCAGATTTAGATACTAAAATATTTAAAATACCAAGTAATAAATTAAAAATAGGGATTTATGAAATAACAGTTGAAATAAATGGAACAGAAACAGAAAGATCAGTTTCCAAAACATTTATAAGAGATATAAAAGAAATACCATTTTCATTATATATTCAAAATCCAAAATCCAATTTAAGTATCTATAATCCTAAAGATATGTTTCAACTAATAAGTATAAGTTCAATCACTGAAAATGATAAAATAGAATATAATTGGAGTTATTCAAATGATGAAAATATAAATCCATTTATAGGTAAAAGAGATTATAATAAAGTGAATATAAGATGTGAGAATTTAAATCCATTAATTACTCATAAAATCAAATTAGAAGTAACATATAAAGGTAATACAGTGGAAAGTTATTATGAATTTAGAATAAATGAAGGTCCATTATTTGGTTATTTATCTGTTTCAACATTGAACTATCAATTTGGTAATTATATTTCAATAACAACAAGTGGTTGGAAAGGAGAAGAACCATTTAGTTATAGATTTGGTGTGATAGTAAATAACTCAACTTATTATTTACAAGCAGTATATGGAAGAGGTAACAACTATTATGGAATATTACCATTAGGATCTAATCAATATAATTATAGTTTAAATCCAATAGTGTTTATAAAAGATCGATATGGTGTAATATGTAATACAAGTTTTGATAAAGAAGGAAATATAATCGAAATTTATTCTCCACCAATGCAATTAGATGATTTATCAAAAATAACTAGCGAATTAAAGAATGTAAGTGATGATTTGAAGAATGAACAATATTTCGATTATATATATTCAATGATAGAAGGAATTTCATCTCAGATGAAAGAAAGAAATTGTTCAGAAGATATAGGATGTCAAAATGGAGCTGAATGTTTAAATGGTCATTGTCAATGTTTGAATGGATTTTATGGTGAATTATGTGAAAATCGAATGCCAATAGATGGTGGATTAAGTGTTAATTATAGTTATGGTGAATGTGATCATAAATGTGGATATGGTTTAAAACCGAAATGGAAAGAATGTAATAATCCTAAACCTGAATATGGTGGAAAAGAATGTAAAATTGAGATAGAATATGAAATATGTATTGGTGAAGATAAATTAGAATGTGAAAATGAAAATGGAGGTTGGAGTAAATGGAGTGAATTAAGTGAATGTAATGCTTATTGTGACAATTATAATGGTAAAACAGTATATGGAATTCAAAGTAGAAATCGAAACTGCTCAGATCCCAAACCATCCGGAAATGGAGCAAATTGTATTGGTGATGAGAATGAAATAATACAATGTTCCAAAGTATGTGAATCAGTGAATAAACTATGTCCAGGTGAATATATCTCAATGAATGGAACAAAAATTGGTAATGCTTGTAGTAATCATGGAAGTTGTATTATAAGTCGAGAAGGATGTAAAGAATATGAACCAAATTGTCATAGTAAATGTAAATGTCTTGAAGGTTATGCTGGTGAAAAATGTGAATATAGTAAAAATGAATATGAAATTCGATTAGATTTAAACAAAGATTTATTAGAAGAGATAGTTGAATCTTCATCTAAAAATGTATTGACAAATGATGCAAGTGAACAACATTCTTCAGCCTTATTATCAGTGATAAATCCTCCAACTCAATTATTATCAGAAAATAAATCATTTTCAATGTCAATAATCAAATCTTCAATCAATTCATTAAAAGAGAATTCTTCATTTGAAATATCTTATGAATCAATGACAAATTATATAAAAGCGAGTTGTTTATTATTGAATGATGAATGGAAAGATCGAGATGAAAGTAATTCTAGATTGCTTGAATCATCATCTTCATCTTCATTAATTTCAACAAAGATAGGAGAAGAATTACCTGAATTATTTAAGAATATAAGTAAGATGCATTTGAACCAAGAAAAATCAATAATTCCATTAGAAGTAATAACTGATGTAGTTAGTTTAAAGTCAATAAAATATGATGGAAGTATCAATTTAAATGATATGGGAGATTCTGTTAATTTTCCTAATTCGATATTAAATGTTGATAGTGGAGAAGAAGCAAAAGAAATTTCAATAATTGATTGGTTAGATAATCCAAATAGTGATGATTTTGAATCAAGTAATAGAAGTGCAGGAGTAATCTCAATCTCAATAATGGGTAAAGAAGAAGAAACAGAAAAGAAATTTAATGATGTGGAAAATGTAATATATTTCATTCAAAGAATAAATGATGATAGTGATTTAAGACATATTCAATGTAGTTATTATAATAATAATGGTGAACTATCTTCGAAAGGATTAATAGTGATGGGAATAAGAAATGATGTAAATGGAAGTAAATTTGTGATATGTGGTACAACTCATTTAAGTGATTTTTCAACTCGAAAGAAATCTATATTACCCAAAATGAATTTAGTAAATCCAATCAGTGATGCGAAATTATTAGGTAATTATAATAAAGATAATATGATAGTTCCAATAATACTAGGAAGTGTAATATTAATCTGTATAATGTGTTGGCTTCTAACAAAATTCAAAGATTTAAATGAAATAACTAAATTAGAAGAATATAAGAGTGATTATTTTAAACTAACAGGAAGATTAGATGAAGAAGAAACTGAATTTATAAAAAGTGAAAAGAACCACAAATCAATAATGGACAAATATTGGCATGTATTGAAAGATGAGCATAGCTGGTTATCTCCTCAATTAGGTCCAACAGAGAATCTAATAGTAGTAAATCGAAATCAAAGAGTGTTATGTTTAACAGCTCAAATATTAACATCAACAGCAGTAAGTGCTTTATTCTTTGGAAATGATGCTGAAAATATATCTCAATTAGCAATGACTTCGATAATATCTTCTTTATGTATGTTACCTGCTTCTTTATTAATTCCATATGTATATAAATATGCGAATGGTTATATATCTAAGAAAGCATCAAGAAAGACAATTCCAACATGGAAATTGATATATTTGAAGTTGAAAAGATCAATAAAAGAAATGAAGAAAAAGAAAAATCTACCCAATAATGGTAATGAAAAATATCAATTGATATTGATAGTAGTTTCAATAATATTTGATATAGTGAGTGCTTTGTTCTTCATAATATTTGTAGCAATATTACCAGCTGGTTATATAACATTAGTTTTATTTTGTATTTATATAATATTTATAATTGAGACAATATCAATAATAATCGTATTAAATGAGAAGAAGAATAGATTATATATAATAATGATAACAGTGAATATAATATTATTATTATGCTTTTTGATATTATTTATATTGTATATCCTCTATATGAGTGATTCTTCAGCAGCATATTCGATATGGAAAAGTAGTTATAATGGATCATTAAAAGATTTAAATGAATATATCGAAAATAGTTTAGAATGTTGTGGTTATAATGAAATAGATGATTATAATACAACTGATTGTACATCTCCCAAGATAATGGCATTAGGTGAACATACAGGATGTAAATCTTTATTAGTTGATAAATTCAACGAATATGCAGCACTTTGGTTAATATATTTTATGATAAGTATATCGATGATAGTTATTAAAATATATTTAATATCTAAATTCGTAAAAATAAAACGAAACAAAATCAATCCAGATTCATTAACATTTGATAATATAACAACTGCAACTTGTAAGTCTGAGGAAATAATTTCAAGAGATTGTATTGTTGCAACTGAGAAATTAATATGTTTTTTGAGATATCGAATCTTTAAAGTTCAATACAAAAGAAAAGTTGAATATTTACACTGGAAAAGACAAAGAAGAATAAGAGCTGGATTGATATTATTAGCTAACTCATTTGTATTTTTATATATTCTAATAATGGTTTATATAAATTTATTATATGGAGTAAAATTTAGTAGTGATCAAGCTACAGAATGGATAATAAGTTCAACAATCTCAATGATAATCGATGTAATAATTCAAGAACCTTCAATGATACTATTATCAACAGTAGTAACAACTACATTAGGATCAATATTCTAGATTACATATAATGATTAAAATTTTTATTTTTATTTTTATATTTGTTGTTGATATTTCGTTATTAATTTATTTTATTACATCTATTTTTATTATCAGTAAAAATATTTGGTTATGAAATATCATTTACATGGTTATTCTTTTGTCTTCCCATTCCATTAGCTATAATTTTGTTATTTGATTTCTATCAAAAGTATTAATTGATAGTTGATAATCTATATATCATTAAATTGTTTTCTATTAACGTTTCTATAAATGTATGATAATTTATTAATAACGAATATTCAACAACAAATATAAAGTTATTAACTAGTTTACCTTCTGCAATTGCTTTATTGTCATTTTTAAGCTCTTCTGTTGTTGCAAATACATAAACAGCATCTCCTACAGCCTTATATTGTTTTACTTCAGATATTGTTTCATACTCAACTAATGATATCTCTGAATTGGAATAAACATATATCATTCCACCACCAAATATCAATTTACTAGATACATAACTTCTATCTCTTATTATGGTTATATTAGTTTCTTCCACTCCATCTCCAGAAAAACTAAAATCATAATTCAAACATTTGTCAGAAGGGATTGGAATTGTATTGAAGGTAGATTTTTCAATTATCATTCTTAGATCATTTATATCTATTAAAATAAACATAAATTTATACTCTTCTCTTTTAATTCTACTTCTTTTGAATAATCTGAAATAGTAATTCTTAAACTCTTTTCCAATACTTCAATCCTGGTTGGAATACTATCCAACATTCTATTTATCTGCTGTACTGCATTTGATCCACATTTTAATTCAACATCTCTATTTATAAATATAATATTCAAATATACGATAAAAGTGTTGGTGTTTTACAATTCTCATAGTAATTAAATTCAATAGTTGAAGAAGGTTCATAATCATTCTGAGGATTTATAATCTTATTCTCTGGTATTGTATATTTACATTTTAATAAATATTTTTCACTTCTACTCATAGAATTATATGTTAAAATTGATAATATATTTGAATCTAATATGTAACTATGAAAATAATCACTATCATCGCCATCTTCATAATAATATCCAACATCATTAGTTAAATCTCTTTCATAATTATTCAATTCTCTTGTATTACTAATTTTACTTCTATAATAATTTCTAATCTCTTTTCTAATAGCTTTCATATCTGAATCAATGTTTTTTCTTACATCTTCTTTTGCCATAGGTCTAAATGATCCTAATATGCTTGTATAGAAATCAGCCCAACCTTCTTCTTCATTATACATACCAACATAGTCACATTCTTCAGTATAACAATATATTACACTACCTCTTGTATCTTTTATTTCATCACCATTTTGAATTTTTTCTATGACAGAGATACCATCGATGAATATATTTTCATCAGCTATATAAGTGATCGCTCTAAAATAATCCATTGCATTTACAACTATTACAGTAATATTATTATATATCCCTAATCCATCGAAATATTTCATAGATTCTTTACTATAACCATACATTTTATCCATTTTTGCATTATATGTTTTGTAATGACTGTTTTCTATTCTATACATCACATCTTCATTGCTTACTATAATTATATATATATATATATATATACGACTGTAAGAGTCTCTATATTTATTATCACTATCATCAAAAAAATATGACATATATGAATCTATTTCAACTTTTGTTATATATGGTGATTTTTTACTCTCCACATATTGTACAGCTTCTGCACATCCTTTCAATTCACTGTATTTGTATTCTTTCTCTGGTAAATCGCAGTAGATAGATCCATCTAAATAGAATATAGATTTTTCTTCATCTACAACATAATCACTAAAACTGTAGGTTTTAGTTGTTTTATCATATGTTCCTTTATATGTATATACAAATTTACAGAATTTACAGTTATCTCTATCAATAATGGCCAAATTTTCATAAGAACATAAATAACCAACTTTTGCATTATTTCCAAACATAGATATAGCTCCAAACGATATTTTTGTTAATTCGACATCACTTAATCTTCTTGAAATATTCTTTCTTTCAGAAATGCTTCCATTCGTGAAGAAGTGTCTGCCTGCTTCACTAACACCAACAATACTACAGATCAGCACAAGGACTATTCATCATATCATACAAATCATACACAGAATTGAGAATTTCATTCTAAAAATCCTAAAAAACAAAACTGAGTTTTTCGTTATTATAGTCGTTTCATTCAAAGAAAGAATTTCATTAAAAACAACTAAAACTCAAAAATGAACATTTCACTCTTATCTGCAACTGAAATATGATATTCTGAAATATTTTATCCATCTTCTTTCTTTAATCAACAACAATCTCTCTTCTTTCTCTTATGGAAATAAATAACAACAAAAAACAAAACAATATCTATATCAATATATCAATAATAAGGATTTTAATTATCATTCATATCTCAGTCAGTTGTTGTAAACAACAATCTTCTCTTTCACTTAGAACTCTACTGTAGATCTCATTCATTTCATTACTGTAAGCCTATACGATATATATACATTACAATATATACTTGTAGTCCTTTAGATTTTACTAAGAATTTCAATGATAAACTCAATAATTTCTCACTCTTTTCTATCTCTTTTAATCTCAAATATTTTATTCCATTGTTCCAACTAATACTCGTATAAAAATCATAATCACTATTATCAAAATCATCATCTTTTATATTTTCACATATTTGATTGATTTCTTCAAGCCATTTGTATAATTCTTCTTTGTTTTCACTTTGTAATAATAATTTTCTTAAGATTCTACTTAAACACTTTATATCTATTGGATTCTGTTGATATAAATATTGTAAACATAACGATAAGCATTTCTATATAATAATAATAATAATAATAATAATATGTATAATAATATATATTTATATACTTTATATATTATTGGTTTGGAATTGGTATTTTTAGCTATTTCAGAGATATATTCTAATATTTCTGGGTTTATTATTATTGTACTTGATTCAATATATTCATTGAATAACTCTTCAATATTATCATTATTATGTAAATATAAATTACATTCCATTTCGATTGTATTTAATATTAACATATTCTCATTTATTGTGCAAATATTCTCTTTTCTACCAAATACTATCAAATTATCATTTTTATTATTCTCAAAGTGTTTCTTTAATTTCAAACATAATCTTTTACATATTTCAATTTCTCTTAATACTTCTTTATATTCTTCTTCTTCTTCTTCTTTCTTTTCTTCGTTCTTATTTATTGTCTCAAATAATAGGCTTGAGGATAATAATAAGGAAGATTTCTTTAAGGATAATAGTATATTTGAAGGAGGTAAATAACAACTATATTCATAACATAATTTCAAGTATTTATGACTCATTTTATAATTCTCTTTTTCTTTCAATAATAACCCTTTATTCCATAATATTCCAACTATCCAATTAATCTCTTCCATATTTCCAAATATTGATTTTATCTCATTCTCTATTTTTTCATTATATTCTTCTTCTTCTTCTTTCTTTATTTTTATATTATCTAATTTCATTAATCCATTTGAAAAGTATTGTAATATCTTATTATCATCATTTATATGGTTATTATTATATAATTCTATTAAACATCGAAGTATTGGACCAATCTTTATATTATTATGTAAATATAACAGTCTTTCTAAGGATTCTATGGAGATTGATATATTATTATTTTTAATGGCTTCTTCACAACATAAATATAAATATTTTACATCATAATCTTTTGCATTCATTAAATTGTTCAAACATTCTTTCATTTCATTTATATTTATTCTATCAATATTATTGTTTATATATATATGATATAATAAGAAATGAGACTATTTATATTATATAATAATCATTATACTTTGATTGTATTGTCTATCTTTATACATTCTTTGGCTTTATTAATGGCTTCATTCACATTATGTGTTTCATTGTAACAATCAGATAACATTCTTAATATGGAGGGAATATAACTGTTATTATTATTATTCAATAAATGCAATAACTCATTACACCACTATTATATATTTATATATTTATTTATATATATATACATTTATTGATTCATTATATTGTTTATTTTCATAATACAATATACAAGTGTTGTATAATAGATTATATATTGAAGATAATTGACATTCTGATAATGAATTAATATCTATTTAATAATAATCAATAAACAATATATAGATATAAAAATACTTGATTTAAATTCATTCAATATTTCCATTACATCTAATGGAATTGGATTTTTAGATAAAAGTATTTCCAATATTTCTAAATTAATATCAACACAATGATCAATAAAATGTTCTTTTAATTCATTATACCAATATAATTCATTATTGTCTTTAGATATTATATTATTATTTAATATCATATGACAAGCATCTAAACATAATGAATATTCTTTACTATTATGATTCAATAACATTTCCATTAATTTCACTATTTCATCGGTTTTGTAAAAATAATATAAATTAAAGAAAATATAAATAAAAATATATAAAAATGATATAGTTTTAGTAAAACATATATATTTTATCATCAAATATATACCAATTCCATATTTTTCATATTCACACAAATATAAACAGTTTAATGCTTTCTTATCTTTGTTCATTATATAACAATCACTTAATAGCAATAATACTTTCATATTCTTATTATCATCACAATTATTACTTATCATTGAATAAAATATCTCACCTATTTCTATCACATCATTATATAGATTCATTTTGTGATATTCTTTTAAGATTCCAAATCTATATATAATAAACAATATTAATAAATACATTAAATTGTATATTTCTTCATTCTTATTATCATTTAAATAGGAAATTATTGTATTTATCAGTTTTATATTGTTTATCAGTTTGTCTTTATTATTCTTTTCTTCTCGTGATATATAGTCGATATAACTGACTAACATCTCATATATTGATTCTAAACATATTTCCATATCTTCATTCTTTTCAGTTATTATACTCTCAATTCCACCATTTTCTTCTAATATCTCCAATACTCGCTCATAGCATGATATTCCTCGTATATTGACATTGTTTATTCTCAATATTGATATACCACTTCGACAGTAAGCTTTAATCACTTCATTTCTTAAACTCTTCATTGAATTGAATTTTGTGCTTGTATTCAACATTTCACAGGATAGTATTCGACATTCAATCAGAAAGTTCATTCGATTCAGTGTATTACACTTTTGCATTTCACTTCGAACTAAATTGTAAAGCTCTATTGATATTGTATGTAAAATCTCAGCATTTGATAGAGACAGAGTCTCATTCTTCTCGATTGCTCTTATTTCGTTTGATAATACTGAAGAAGATTTAAACAACAAATAAAGTACTTTTGATTTTCTCCATATCGATGGTTTGTAACTTGATTAAGTCACTGATAGATCTTAATTGATAAAACAGTTGTTCCATAAGTATAAAACTAGAATAAAGAAAAAAGGATCGTTTCTGGCAAACAGAATCCAAGCCTAAATACCTTAAAAACGTGAATATATTCATCATCAATACATAACATAATAATATATATTAAGGGCTACAGACCCAAAATGGCTTGACGCTAGACCACGAGGCTTGACGCTGGACCCGAGGCTAAAATTCGTATATTCGTTTCATTTTTCTTATTTTTCATTTTATTCAATAACCGTTCATTTGTACAACGGTTTTAACGGTCGTTATGAATCCGTTACATGTCAGTTACATAACTGACGTGTAACTGACGGTGTAACTGCCGTCCGTTGTAAACATTTGTTCAATTATGTTATAGAGACTGATATAAACCTTAGGAAGGCCATATACACCACCTAAGACTCGTTTTCACTTTCCCTTGTTTTCACTTTCCCTTTTCTTTTACTCATTTAGTTTTTGAAATGCGGATTTCATAATCGATTTTCCTTTCCCTTTCTTTTTTTCACTTATTTACCTAGAGAAAAGTGATCGACTTCACTTTCCCTAAGTAAGGAAGTGAAAAAAAGAAAGGGTAAGAAGAATCGGTTATGGATTTTTTATGTTATTTTAAATAAACCCTTAAAAACACACAGTCTTCTTTTTATTTTAATTAATCTCTGTATTAGTATTTAAAATATATAATTATTTAATCATAATTAGATAAATTCATATTTACTTACTTCTTTTTTTGATATCTGCATCCATTTTCACTCTAGCTGCTAAAGCATCACATAATAAAGATAGTAATCCATTAACTGCGTAATCTAATTTGTTATCAATAAATAATTGATTATTCTCAATTAATTCTTTCTTAAATCTATTACCATCTTTTCTAATATTATCTAAATATGTGATAATTTCCAATCTTTTTTTCGTTGCATACTGATTACTATAATAATGCTTAACTTTGTCTAGTATAGCTTTTAACTTTGCTAGATTAGCTATACTCTCTTCTAAATAATATAAGAAATGAATTTCTGTATATCCATTTAATGCTAATTCTCTAATGCTATTAAAAACTTTGATCCAAAATGGTATTTCTTCTTGAACCATTGTTATATCTCTCTGATAAACAAAATGACGCATATTAATATAGTAAATAATCAAAAAAACAATAAATTAAAAGTAAAGTTAATTATTTCTTTGATAATCAAAGAAAAAATTTTAACTATATTATTACAACTCCTTGATTATCAAGGAATTTCAATTAGCAAATCATATTAATACATTTGGAGTTATTTTATTGGGTATATTTATATCTTTCTCGTTTTTATAGGTTCTAATGTATCCCAGCTATCCTCCTTGGTTTAATCCGTGGTATTACCAGTCTCCAAGTACTTCTATGCCTATTCAAGGCAATAGTCAAGCAAATCAGATTCCAATGTTGCCACAAAGTTATTTTAATCCCTGGATGAACCCTTATTTTACTCCAGCTATCCCACCACCACCACCATCCTATTACTATCCTCCACCATATTATGTAGGATCATTAAATCAACATCCACAACAACCTCAGCAGCAGCAGCAACAACAACAACAACAATCAAACACTACTAGAAGTACTAATGGAACTAGTTTCATAACACCAAGAAGAAGAACAACATCTTCAATTGTAATTGATCAACCACCTCCTCCACCTCCAAAAATACAGCGATTAGCAGAAATCCCAGATGATTTATTGCCAGATACACCTCCTCCTGAAGATCCACCAACACTTTCACCAATTAATGATGGACCAATTCCTGAAATACATCCTCAATCAACTACAGATGTTGAAAGAAGAAGGCAGCTACAGGAAGAAATGATTGCTCTGGATGTTGTTGATAATCATCCAGAGCAGTTGAAAACAATGTCACATCCTGAAAGAGTAAGTTTGTTACAACTTGTAGAGAGAAGCAGTAGAGACTACGAACGTACCTACGAGAAGATTATAAATGAAGAAGATGGAAAGAAACCTGAGGATTTGTTTACCCAAATCTGCAATGCATCAAGTGATTTTATGGTTACCATACGTAACTACATAAATGAGAAGAAATTTTCTTATATAAAAGTGTATTTCAGATTCAGAGTAGGTTATATAGGATCCGATGAACCAGCCAATGCACAAGTAAGTTGTTACAAAACATTCGAAACAGCGCCAGAAATTATAACTTCTCAAGAGTTAGGTACAATTGGTTCAAAGTTAAACAATGCCATGATTCGAGATTTAGGTTCAATTTTCAACACTGAAAGATCTGAACTAAAGTTCAGATATATTAAGAAGGTAGAGATGATACTGATGAAAAGTTCAATGGCTGCTGGATCCTCTACAGAAGATGACAACATAAAGTTACCAGCAAGTCTCAACAATAGAAAGTGCGTTATTAATTTAGTAAGATATAGTGAAGAATGTAAGAATATGTGCTTTTTATTTAGTGTGGCAGCTGGTTTACACTATATAGAGTTCAAAGACCACCGTAACAGAGCAATGAAATATAAACAGTATGTAGACTTAATGGATGTAAGTAGTTTAAGGTTTCCAGTAGATGCAATTAATGATAGTGACAGAATTGATGAGTTTGAACAGCTGAATCATATTACTATCAATATATTTACAATAGACCAGAATGAACCAATACCTTTATACGTTACCAACATAGATAAAAGAAAACACTGGCCTCATGTGAACCTATTGATATATAAAGATCATTATATGGTAATAACAAAGTTAGAAGCCTTCCTATCACCTTCTGGTAAAAGGTGTCATAATTATTATACCAGATGCCAGTATTGTTTCTGTACTTTATCAACAGCTGATATGATAATTCAACATCAGAAAGAGAACTGTCAATTACAAAAAGGAATCATTCGTCAATTTCCACCTCCAGATACCTTCATCAAGTTTCATAATTTCAAATACCAACAAATGATTCCTGTAGTATTATACTGGGATACAGAAGTTATACAAGTACCAATAGATCCTTCTGAAGTAATACCTGGAGCCAAAGGAGCGTTTAAAAAACATATTCTCAGCAGTTGGTGCATTCACTTAAGTTCCAGGTACCCTGAAATCATCAGCGAAGAAACATTCTTCGGAAAACTGGAATTGCAGCAAGATCCACAAGATTTGGAGATGCAACTAGTAAAGAAGTTTGTTGAGATTCAAGATTATGTATTGAAGAAGTATGAAGATTATAAAAGTGGTGAATTGAAACCATTAGATGAAAGCACTTATATTCCAGCTCATAAAAATATCGATAAATGTATGTGGTGCAATACACCCTTCAATGAAAACGACAGAAATAGAAGGCGAACAAGACACCATGACCATTTTACTGGTAAGTATATTGCAACCTTATGTTCAAACTGTAATTGGCATTGTAGTTTACAACATATGCCTATACCATGTTTGGCACACAACAGTAAAAACTATGACAATAACTTTATAATACGCGGATTATCAAAGTTGGATAAAGAAATGGAAGCAAAATGGTACAATGATAATAATATTCCTATTCCAAATGATGATGATGATGATGATGAAGATAATGAAATTATACAATTACCAATACCTGAACCTGAACCTGAACCAATTGCTGATAGATTAGCTGAATACAATAGAGGTATTGAAGAAGAAAAGAAACAAGAACAAGAAGCAAAAACAGTTGATAATGATGAAGAAGATGCAGAAACAGAAGAAGATACTGATTCTGATTTGCCATTACCAGAAATACCACCAAATGCAATTGAAATAGTTGATGAGAATGATCCAGCAAATGAAGAAGCATTTAATGAGTTGTATTACATGTTACATAGTAGAGATCATTACATATCACCAAGAACAGCAGAAGATATTGGATTAGAAGAAGAGATGGGAAATATTATTGTTTCACAACCTAATTCAACAACAACTGAACAACAACAACAACAACAACCAACACCAAGAAAGAAGAAATATCATTCAAAACTATCTGTATTGTTAAAAACTGATAATAAGTTTTTACTTATCAAGTTCATGAAGTTACACTTTATAGATAGTTGTCAATTTATGCCAGCATCATTAGATTCATTAGTAAAGTCATTGAAAGTCGAAGCTGATGCACATGCTAATCATAAAGTACTCTTTAAACCAGTTTATCAATATGTAACACAAACAAAAGAGATAAATGATTGTTTAAAAGAGAGAAACTGGACAGTGGATGATTTTATAGCTAAGTGGGGTTTACAGAAAGGTCATTTCCCCTACGAATACGTAGATAGTATTCAAAAGTTATACCTTACTGATAAATTACCTAGAAAAGAAGATTTTAAGTCTCAATTAAAACAGAATGAAGGTATATCTGATTATGATTATGAATCATCTCAAGCTCTCTGGACTCTATTGAAATGTAAAAACTTGATGGATTACAATATGTTCTATTTAGCAATTGATGTTCTTACATTATCTAGTGTATTTGATCACTTTAGGAATGTTGTATTTAGAACGTTTACATTAGATCCATGCTGGCATGTATCATGTCCTGGATTAGCCTGGAGTATATTCCTTAAAAAATCCAAAGTGGATATAGAACTAATATCAGATCAAGACAAGTATGACTTTATGAGAAAAGGTCTTATTGGTGGAATTTCAATGATTGGATCTACGAGAAAAGCAGAAGCTAAAAATCATTACATGGATCCTCCATACTTTTCAGATCATACTTCTCATCCACCAAAACAAGAAACATATATTATGTATGTAGATTATAATTCTCTATATCCTTCTACAATGGCATCAATGAAATTACCCTATAAAGACTTTCAATGGGAACCAAATCCTCAATTAATTTATGATAATGTTATAACAAAATTAAAACCTTATGAGGATTTAAAAAGATCATTTATGGTAGAAGATCAGAAGCTGTGGAAGGATCCAGAGAGCAGAGGTTATATATTAGAAGTTGATATAGAACCTCCAGATAATACAAATGGCAAGTTCTCAGAGTATCCTTTGTTTCCTGAACGAAAGATAATATTATATGAAGATTTGTCACCAACACAGAAGCAATGGGCCAGAGAATTAGGATTAGTAGCTGTCAACAAAAAGTCTGGCAAAGAAGTATTGAAGAATAATACAGCAAGAATAATATGTGATTTATCCAACAAGTATCATTATGTTGTTCATTATCAATATCTAAACTATGCTGTGAAGTTAGGATATAAAGTAACCAAAGTATGGAGAGTAATTAGTTTTTGTGAAACAGATTATGCGTATGAATTTGTTATGCAATGCCATCTATTAAGAAAAGATGCAAAGAAGTTCCATCGAGATGCAGAAGCTGATACGTTTAAACTAATCCTGAATAGTGCATATGGTAAGACATGTGAGAATACTGAGAATAGATGTAGAAGTAGACTAGTTAATAATGAGGACCAATTCCTCAAATGTGTTAGCAATCCATACTTTACTGGTTTTGTTTCAATTGATGGTTGTGACTTGAGAGTGTGTAAGTTTAAAAAATACAAGTGTGCAATAGATAAGCCAAGCTATATTGGAATGTCCATTCTTTGCCAATCAAAGTATCTTATGGCAAAGTTTTGGTATGGACAATTATATCAAAAGTATAAACAAGGATTGCGTTTATTAATGACAGATACAGACTCTTTTATCTTTATGGTATGGACAGATGATATATACAAAGATATTGCTAATGATTTAAGTCTACAAGGTTGCATGGATACTGGTAATATTAATTGTGATTATCTTAAAGAGAGAGGTATTCGTTATCAGAACTATCAAAGAACAGGTGAACTGAATTTACTTAAAATGGAAGAGAACAAAAGTGATCAATTATATACAATAACAAAATTCTGTGGATTGAAAGCAAAGATGTATGCTTATGAGAAGCAAAGAGTGGATGGATTTACGCATTTAAAGGTGTCTGATAGCAGAGCAAAAGGCGTAACTAAAGGTTTCAGAATAAAGACTTGTGACTATGATTACTACAAGAATATCTTAGAAAGTAAAGAACTAAGTAAAGTTTATGTTAATCAATATAGTTTCAGAAGTGCAAAACAAGTAGTATACACAGTTAAACAACCAAAGTTAGCTTTTACAATCTTTGATATAAAGAGATTTTACTTGAATGTTTTAACTTCAATTCCTTATACTATAAGTCGCCCACCACCACCAATGTTTACAGATATTGTCGATAATAATAATAATAATAATAATAATAATAATAATGTTATTAATATTGATGAAAATAGCATTAATTAGAATAAAATGGATATATTCAATATATTTGTGTATGCTTTTACTTTTGTGTTTTTCTTCTTATGCTTACTAATTCTTATTATAATCAGCCTTACACTAAGTCAAATACAAATGCAACTCAAGAACTACCACCAGGATATAAGTTTGTTGATCAAACAAACCAATCAAACCTTACGAGCAATTTTAACAATGCACCACCGCCATTACAGAATTTTACAAGAGCGGATCCGTATGATGATGATGAAATGTCAAGACAAATCGAGCAGTATAGAGAATATTTAGATAGACTTTATGAACAGTATTATTATTTAAGTGAAAAACAGTTTATTAAATTAACTCAAGAAGCTATTGGAAAGAATGAAGTTCCACCTCCTTATGATGTTGTTAGAGAGTATCTTAGACGTAAACCAGGTCGTCAAGTAGTTGATTTCAAGTACAATAAAGATTTACCTTTTGCAACTGTTAAGAAACCAGGCTATTTTCAATTAGATATTGTCTTTTTCTTACCTCAATTATATCATTTATATATAATAGAAATAAACTCTAGAAAAGTATGGGTGATACCAATGTCAAGCAATAATGCTGTAGATATAATGAGAGCTTTTAATGCATGGTATTTTAAAACAAATGAAGATGGTTCTGAAATAGTATCAAAAAGACGTGTTGTAAGTATTTTAGCTGATTTAGAAAGTGGTTTTAGTGTAGTTAAAGAGTTCTGTGATAAGGAAGGAATAACATTCTATCAAAAGCACCTAATGAACATAGAATAGAAGCTATATTAGATAAATCGGTAAGTGTAATAAAGAAACTATTATATAAACACTTGATAGACTTAGGAATAGAAGCACCAGAGTTTCAAGCTAATATTGATCGACGGGACAGAAGAGAAATCATCGATCAAAAGTGGTTAGCACGTTTCAATGATATTGTACAACAAGCTGTGAATGACTATAACAACAAACCATTATCAAGTTTGAGAGATTTTACACCTAATGAAGTATACAATAGTCCTAAACTACAAAACAGAATGTTAATGGAATCAATCAAATACAATTTTAATAATGAACAAAGATTAAAAGTTCATTTTCAAGTAGGAGATTTAGTTCGATTTAAAGAGAGAAGAAGACCTATGGATAAAAACACTTATTGGTCAGATAAGATATATCGTATTATAAAGAAGAACAGATACTCTTATATGTTAGGAGATACAAATGGAAATTGGGATGAAGATGTGTCTCGATATAGGTTTAAGCACTATGAACTTCAATTAGTAGCTAGAAGGGATCCTGAAACAAATTTCAGACATATTTTGGAAAGACCTCGAATCAGAAAAGGTGATAATACAATTGTGTAATTAATTAATTAATTTTAAGCTGTTCTAACAACCAAGCAACATCATAGCTATTAACTTGTTTTCTGGGTGGAGCAACAATTGTCTTTGCATTAATTACTTTTTGATTCTTCTCTGTTTTTGTTTGACCTCTTGCAAGATACAACACATTGTGTAATAAAACTCCTTATCAATTGTAGATACAATAATTGGTTTGTATCTTGATGGAATGAAGATCTCGTAAAATCCATGGTTGGGAATAGGTGAAATTGTAGGACAACCAACGCTATATCTATCTTCTACAGCCTGGCCATAATTTATTACCAAAGGTGCTTTGATATTTGATGATGAGAACCATATTATATCTTTAGCTTCTTTTGGAATATATATCTTCCATCTACACTCGTCATATACTTCTCGAATCCAAAAATAGTTTGGTCACCATGGCTAAAACAATACTTCATGAATTCTTAAAAAATGTAACGAAAATGCCAAAGATCGCGAAACGAATAAATTCGTATTTCTTTTATTTTTCGTTTATATAGGTATCAAATAACAATGGAAATGATGTTAAAAGAAAATGCAGAAGCAGCATTTGACATGTGGTTCGAATTATGCAGCACATATATCAATCACAAAGATGATGGTAGTTTGGAGTACCAAAACGCATTAAAGAAAGCAGGGAATATAATAGTAACTTGTAAGAAGCTCAATGAAGCATACAATTTAGGTTTGGATGAACAAGTGCTTGAATTGATGAATCGTTTAGAGAGTAAGAGATTAGCTACACAGTGTCTTAAAGAAGAGTTAGAAAAGCAATAGAAGAAGTAATGCCTATACTAAATATTTTTAAAACCTCATAAAGATTAGATAATAATAATAATTAATTAATTTTTTTTTTATACTATTCCAAACTCTTTTTTCATCATTGCTACTCTTTTCTCACCTACCACTGTATTAAATCTGTAGCCTGCTTGAATGTTCTTTTTCTATTTAATATATCGTTCAAAAAATTGATTGCGAAAAAACCACAATTACTTGTATTACTATTCTGGTTTTGAACTGCATTGATTTTTAACTGATATGGTTTTTCATGAAATTTCTTGAACTTTTTCAAACATTCTTTGAAATATTCTAGTTTCTGAGGATCCTCACCGAAAGAATC
>NGBS01000433.1:0-13659 GCA_002245135.1 Proteromonas lacertae
GTGTTTCATTGTAACAATCAGATAACATTCTTAATATGGAGGGAATATAACTGTTATTATTATTATTCAATAAATGCAATAACTCATTACACCACTATTATATATTTATATATTTATTTATATATATATACATTTATTGATTCATTATATTGTTTATTTTCATAATACAATATACAAGTGTTGTATAATAGATTATATATTGAAGATAATTGACATTCTGATAATGAATTAATATCTATTTAATAATAATCAATAAACAATATATAGATATAAAAATACTTGATTTAAATTCATTCAATATTTCCATTACATCTAATGGAATTGGATTTTTAGATAAAAGTATTTCCAATATTTCTAAATTAATATCAACACAATGATCAATAAAATGTTCTTTTAATTCATTATACCAATATAATTCATTATTGTCTTTAGATATTATATTATTATTTAATATCATATGACAAGCATCTAAACATAATGAATATTCTTTACTATTATGATTCAATAACATTTCCATTAATTTCACTATTTCATCGGTTTTGTAAAAATAATATAAATTAAAGAAAATATAAATAAAAATATATAAAAATGATATAGTTTTAGTAAAACATATATATTTTATCATCAAATATATACCAATTCCATATTTTTCATATTCACACAAATATAAACAGTTTAATGCTTTCTTATCTTTGTTCATTATATAACAATCACTTAATAGCAATAATACTTTCATATTCTTATTATCATCACAATTATTACTTATCATTGAATAAAATATCTCACCTATTTCTATCACATCATTATATAGATTCATTTTGTGATATTCTTTTAAGATTCCAAATCTATATATAATAAACAATATTAATAAATACATTAAATTGTATATTTCTTCATTCTTATTATCATTTAAATAGGAAATTATTGTATTTATCAGTTTTATATTGTTTATCAGTTTGTCTTTATTATTCTTTTCTTCTCGTGATATATAGTCGATATAACTGACTAACATCTCATATATTGATTCTAAACATATTTCCATATCTTCATTCTTTTCAGTTATTATACTCTCAATTCCACCATTTTCTTCTAATATCTCCAATACTCGCTCATAGCATGATATTCCTCGTATATTGACATTGTTTATTCTCAATATGATATACACTTCGACAGTAAGCTTTAATCACTTCATTCTTAAACTCTTCATTGAATTGAATTTTGTGCTTGTATTCAACATTTCACAGGATAGTATTCGACATTCAATCAGAAAGTTCATTCGATTCAGTGTATTACACTTTTGCATTTCACTTCGAACTAAATTGTAAAGCTCTATTGATATTGTATGTAAAATCTCAGCATTTGATAGAGACAGAGTCTCATTCTTCTCGATTGCTCTTATTTCGTTTGATAATACTGAAGAAGATTTAAACAACAAATAAAGTACTTTTGATTTTCTCCATATCGATGGTTTGTAACTTGATTAAGTCACTGATAGATCTTAATTGATAAAACAGTTGTTCCATAAGTATAAAACTAGAATAAAGAAAAAGGATCGTTTTCTGGCAAACAGAATCCAAGCCTAAATACCTTAAAAACGTGAATATATTCATCATCAATACATAACATAATAATATATATTAAGGGCTACAGACCCAAAATGGCTTGACGCTAGACCACGAGGCTTGACGCTGGACCCGAGGCTAAAATTCATATATTCGTTTCATTTTTCTTATTTTTCATTTTATTCAATAACCGTTCATTTGTACAACGGTTTTAACGGTCGTTATGAATCCGTTACATGTCAGTTACATAACTGACGTGTAACTGACGGTGTAACTGCCGTCCGTTGTAAACATTTGTTCAATTATGTTATAGAGACTGATATAAACCTTAGGAAGGCCATATACACCACCTAAGACTCGTTTTCACTTTCCCTTGTTTTCACTTTCCCTTTTCTTTTACTCATTTAGTTTTTGAAATGCGGATTTCATAATCGATTTTCCTTTCCCTTTCTTTTTTTCACTTATTTACCTAGAGAAAAGTGATCGACTTCACTTTCCCTAAGTAAGGAAGTGAAAAAAAGAAAGGGTAAGAAGAATCGGTTATGGATTTTTTATGTTATTTTAAATAAACCCTTAAAAACACACAGTCTTCTTTTTATTTTAATTAATCTCTGTATTAGTATTTAAAATATATAATTATTTAATCATAATTAGATAAATTCATATTTACTTACTTCTTTTTTTGATATCTGCATCCATTTTCACTCTAGCTGCTAAAGCATCACATAATAAAGATAGTAATCCATTAACTGCGTAATCTAATTTGTTATCAATAAATAATTGATTATTCTCAATTAATTCTTTCTTAAATCTATTACCATCTTTTCTAATATTATCTAAATATGTGATAATTTCCAATCTTTTTTCGTTGCATACTGATTACTATAATAATGCTTAACTTTGTCTAGTATAGCTTTTAACTTTGCTAGATTAGCTATACTCTCTTCTAAATAATATAAGAAATGAATTTCTGTATATCCATTTAATGCTAATTCTCTAATGCTATTAAAAACTTTGATCCAAAATGGTATTTCTTCTTGAACCATTGTTATATCTCTCTGATAAACAAAATGACGCATATTAATATAGTAAATAATCAAAAAAACAATAAATTAAAAGTAAAGTTAATTATTTCTTTGATAATCAAAGAAAAAATTTTAACTATATTATTACAACTCCTTGATTATCAAGGAATTTCAATTAGCAAATCATATTAATACATTTGGAGTTAT
This sequence comes from Proteromonas lacertae, assembly GCA_002245135.1. NCBI lineage: Eukaryota > Bigyra > Opalinata > Proteromonadidae > Proteromonas > Proteromonas lacertae. The sequence continues at coordinate 2,795 of NGBS01000433.1, forward strand.
TTTATTGGGTATATTTATATCTTTCTCGTTTTTATAGGTTCTAATGTATCCCAGCTATCCTCCTTGGTTTAATCCGTGGTATTACCAGTCTCCAAGTACTTCTATGCCTATTCAAGGCAATAGTCAAGCAAATCAGATTCCAATGTTGCCACAAAGTTATTTTAATCCCTGGATGAACCCTTATTTTACTCCAGCTATCCCACCACCACCACCATCCTATTACTATCCTCCACCATATTATGTAGGATCATTAAATCAACATCCACAACAACCTCAGCAGCAGCAGCCAACAACAACAACAACAATCAAACACTACTAGAAGTACTAATGGAACTAGTTTCATAACACCAAGAAGAAGAACAACATCTTCAATTGTAATTGATCAACCACCTCCTCCACCTCCAAAAATACAGCGATTAGCAGAAATCCCAGATGATTTATTGCCAGATACACCTCCTCCTGAAGATCCACCAACACTTTCACCAATTAATGATGGACCAATTCCTGAAATACATCCTCAATCAACTACAGATGTTGAAAGAAGAAGGCAGCTACAGGAAGAAATGATTGCTCTGGATGTTGTTGATAATCATCCAGAGCAGTTGAAAACAATGTCACATCCTGAAAGAGTAAGTTTGTTACAACTTGTAGAGAGAAGCTAGTAGAGACTACGAACGTACCTACGAGAAGATTATAAATGAAGAAGATGGAAAGAAACCTGAGGATTTGTTTACCCAAATCTGCAATGCATCAAGTGATTTTATGGTTACCATACGTAACTACATAAATGAGAAGAAATTTTCTTATATAAAAGTGTATTTCAGATTCAGAGTAGGTTATATAGGATCCGATGAACCAGCCAATGCACAAGTAAGTTGTTACAAAACATTCGAAACAGCGCCAGAAATTATAACTTCTCAAGAGTTAGGTACAATTGGTTCAAAGTTAAACAATGCCATGATTCGAGATTTAGGTTCAATTTTCAACACTGAAAGATCTGAACTAAAGTTCAGATATATTAAGAAGGTAGAGATGATACTGATGAAAAGTTCAATGGCTGCTGGATCCTCTACAGAAGATGACAACATAAAGTTACCAGCAAGTCTCAACAATAGAAAGTGCGTTATTAATTTAGTAAGATATAGTGAAGAATGTAAGAATATGTGCTTTTTATTTAGTGTGGCAGCTGGTTTACACTATATAGAGTTCAAAGACCACCGTAACAGAGCAATGAAATATAAACAGTATGTAGACTTAATGGATGTAAGTAGTTTAAGGTTTCCAGTAGATGCAATTAATGATAGTGACAGAATTGATGAGTTTGAACAGCTGAATCATATTACTATCAATATATTTACAATAGACCAGAATGAACCAATACCTTTATACGTTACCAACATAGATAAAAGAAAACACTGGCCTCATGTGAACCTATTGATATATAAAGATCATTATATGGTAATAACAAAGTTAGAAGCCTTCCTATCACCTTCTGGTAAAAGGTGTCATAATTATTATACCAGATGCCAGTATTGTTTCTGTACTTTATCAACAGCTGATATGATAATTCAACATCAGAAAGAGAACTGTCAATTACAAAAAGGAATCATTCGTCAATTTCCACCTCCAGATACCTTCATCAAGTTTCATAATTTCAAATACCAACAAATGATTCCTGTAGTATTATACTGGGATACAGAAGTTATACAAGTACCAATAGATCCTTCTGAAGTAATACCTGGAGCCAAAGGAGCGTTTAAAAAACATATTCTCAGCAGTTGGTGCATTCACTTAAGTTCCAGGTACCCTGAAATCATCAGCGAAGAAACATTCTTCGGAAAACTGGAATTGCAGCAAGATCCACAAGATTTGGAGATGCAACTAGTAAAGAAGTTTGTTGAGATTCAAGATTATGTATTGAAGAAGTATGAAGATTATAAAAGTGGTGAATTGAAACCATTAGATGAAAGCACTTATATTCCAGCTCATAAAAATATCGATAAATGTATGTGGTGCAATACACCCTTCAATGAAAACGACAGAAATAGAAGGCGAACAAGACACCATGACCATTTTACTGGTAAGTATATTGCAACCTTATGTTCAAACTGTAATTGGCATTGTAGTTTACAACATATGCCTATACCATGTTTGGCACACAACAGTAAAAACTATGACAATAACTTTATAATACGCGGATTATCAAAGTTGGATAAAGAAATGGAAGCAAAATGGTACAATGATAATAATATTCCTATTCCAAATGATGATGATGATGATGATGAAGATAATGAAATTATACAATTACCAATACCTGAACCTGAACCTGAACCAATTGCTGATAGATTAGCTGAATACAATAGAGGTATTGAAGAAGAAAAGAAACAAGAACAAGAAGCAAAAACAGTTGATAATGATGAAGAAGATGCAGAAACAGAAGAAGATACTGATTCTGATTTGCCATTACCAGAAATACCACCAAATGCAATTGAAATAGTTGATGAGAATGATCCAGCAAATGAAGAAGCATTTAATGAGTTGTATTACATGTTACATAGTAGAGATCATTACATATCACCAAGAACAGCAGAAGATATTGGATTAGAAGAAGAGATGGGAAATATTATTGTTTCACAACCTAATTCAACAACAACTGAACAACAACAACAACAACAACCAACACCAAGAAAGAAGAAATATCATTCAAAACTATCTGTATTGTTAAAAACTGATAATAAGTTTTTACTTATCAAGTTCATGAAGTTACACTTTATAGATAGTTGTCAATTTATGCCAGCATCATTAGATTCATTAGTAAAGTCATTGAAAGTCGAAGCTGATGCACATGCTAATCATAAAGTACTCTTTAAACCAGTTTATCAATATGTAACACAAACAAAAGAGATAAATGATTGTTTAAAAGAGAGAAACTGGACAGTGGATGATTTTATAGCTAAGTGGGGTTTACAGAAAGGTCATTTCCCCTACGAATACGTAGATAGTATTCAAAAGTTATACCTTACTGATAAATTACCTAGAAAAGAAGATTTTAAGTCTCAATTAAAACAGAATGAAGGTATATCTGATTATGATTATGAATCATCTCAAGCTCTCTGGACTCTATTGAAATGTAAAAACTTGATGGATTACAATATGTTCTATTTAGCAATTGATGTTCTTACATTATCTAGTGTATTTCGATCACTTTAGGAATGTTGTATTTAGAACGTTTACATTAGATCCATGCTGGCATGTATCATGTCCTGGATTAGCCTGGAGTATATTCCTTAAAAAATCCAAAGTGGATATAGAACTAATATCAGATCAAGACAAGTATGACTTTATGAGAAAAGGTCTTATTGGTGGAATTTCAATGATTGGATCTACGAGAAAAGCAGAAGCTAAAAATCATTACATGGATCCTCCATACTTTTCAGATCATACTTCTCATCCACCAAAACAAGAAACATATATTATGTATGTAGATTATAATTCTCTATATCCTTCTACAATGGCATCAATGAAATTACCCTATAAAGACTTTCAATGGGAACCAAATCCTCAATTAATTTATGATAATGTTATAACAAAATTAAAACCTTATGAGGATTTAAAAAGATCATTTATGGTAGAAGATCAGAAGCTGTGGAAGGATCCAGAGAGCAGAGGTTATATATTAGAAGTTGATATAGAACCTCCAGATAATACAAATGGCAAGTTCTCAGAGTATCCTTTGTTTCCTGAACGAAAGATAATATTATATGAAGATTTGTCACCAACACAGAAGCAATGGGCCAGAGAATTAGGATTAGTAGCTGTCAACAAAAAGTCTGGCAAAGAAGTATTGAAGAATAATACAGCAAGAATAATATGTGATTTATCCAACAAGTATCATTATGTTGTTCATTATCAATATCTAAACTATGCTGTGAAGTTAGGATATAAAGTAACCAAAGTATGGAGAGTAATTAGTTTTTGTGAAACAGATTATGCGTATGAATTTGTTATGCAATGCCATCTATTAAGAAAAGATGCAAAGAAGTTCCATCGAGATGCAGAAGCTGATACGTTTAAACTAATCCTGAATAGTGCATATGGTAAGACATGTGAGAATACTGAGAATAGATGTAGAAGTAGACTAGTTAATAATGAGGACCAATTCCTCAAATGTGTTAGCAATCCATACTTTACTGGTTTTGTTTCAATTGATGGTTGTGACTTGAGAGTGTGTAAGTTTAAAAAATACAAGTGTGCAATAGATAAGCCAAGCTATATTGGAATGTCCATTCTTTGCCAATCAAAGTATCTTATGGCAAAGTTTTGGTATGGACAATTATATCAAAAGTATAAACAAGGATTGCGTTTATTAATGACAGATACAGACTCTTTTATCTTTATGGTATGGACAGATGATATATACAAAGATATTGCTAATGATTTAAGTCTACAAGGTTGCATGGATACTGGTAATATTAATTGTGATTATCTTAAAGAGAGAGGTATTCGTTATCAGAACTATCAAAGAACAGGTGAACTGAATTTACTTAAAATGGAAGAGAACAAAAGTGATCAATTATATACAATAACAAAATTCTGTGGATTGAAAGCAAAGATGTATGCTTATGAGAAGCAAAGAGTGGATGGATTTACGCATTTAAAGGTGTCTGATAGCAGAGCAAAAGGCGTAACTAAAGGTTTCAGAATAAAGACTTGTGACTATGATTACTACAAGAATATCTTAGAAAGTAAAGAACTAAGTAAAGTTTATGTTAATCAATATAGTTTCAGAAGTGCAAAACAAGTAGTATACACAGTTAAACAACCAAAGTTAGCTTTTACAATCTTTGATATAAAGAGATTTTACTTGAATGTTTTAACTTCAATTCCTTATACTATAAGTCGCCCACCACCACCAATGTTTACAGATATTGTCGATAATAATAATAATAATAATAATAATAATAATAATGTTATTAATATTGATGAAAATAGCATTAATTAGAATAAAATGGATATATTCAATATATTTGTGTATGCTTTTACTTTTGTGTTTTTCTTCTTATGCTTACTAATTCTTATTATAATCAGCCTTACACTAAGTCAAATACAAATGCAACTCAAGAACTACCACCAGGATATAAGTTTGTTGATCAAACAAACCAATCAAACCTTACGAGCAATTTTAACAATGCACCACCGCCATTACAGAATTTTACAAGAGCGGATCCGTATGATGATGATGAAATGTCAAGACAAATCGAGCAGTATAGAGAATATTTAGATAGACTTTATGAACAGTATTATTATTTAAGTGAAAAACAGTTTATTAAATTAACTCAAGAAGCTATTGGAAAGAATGAAGTTCCACCTCCTTATGATGTTGTTAGAGAGTATCTTAGACGTAAACCAGGTCGTCAAGTAGTTGATTTCAAGTACAATAAAGATTTACCTTTTGCAACTGTTAAGAAACCAGGCTATTTTCAATTAGATATTGTCTTTTTCTTACCTCAATTATATCATTTATATATAATAGAAATAAACTCTAGAAAAGTATGGGTGATACCAATGTCAAGCAATAATGCTGTAGATATAATGAGAGCTTTTAATGCATGGTATTTTAAAACAAATGAAGATGGTTCTGAAATAGTATCAAAAAGACGTGTTGTAAGTATTTTAGCTGATTTAGAAAGTGGTTTTAGTGTAGTTAAAGAGTTCTGTGATAAGGAAGGAATAACATTCTATCAAAAAGCACCTAATGAACATAGAATAGAAGCTATATTAGATAAATCGGTAAGTGTAATAAAGAAACTATTATATAAACACTTGATAGACTTAGGAATAGAAGCACCAGAGTTTCAAGCTAATATTGATCGACGGGACAGAAGAGAAATCATCGATCAAAAGTGGTTAGCACGTTTCAATGATATTGTACAACAAGCTGTGAATGACTATAACAACAAACCATTATCAAGTTTGAGAGATTTTACACCTAATGAAGTATACAATAGTCCTAAACTACAAAACAGAATGTTAATGGAATCAATCAAATACAATTTTAATAATGAACAAAGATTAAAAGTTCATTTTCAAGTAGGAGATTTAGTTCGATTTAAAGAGAGAAGAAGACCTATGGATAAAAACACTTATTGGTCAGATAAGATATATCGTATTATAAAGAAGAACAGATACTCTTATATGTTAGGAGATACAAATGGAAATTGGGATGAAGATGTGTCTCGATATAGGTTTAAGCACTATGAACTTCAATTAGTAGCTAGAAGGGATCCTGAAACAAATTTCAGACATATTTTGGAAAGACCTCGAATCAGAAAAGGTGATAATACAATTGTGTAATTAATTAATTAATTTTAAGCTGTTCTAACAACCAAGCAACATCATAGCTATTAACTTGTTTTCTGGGTGGAGCAACAATTGTCTTTGCATTAATTACTTTTTGATTCTTCTCTGTTTTTGTTTGACCTCTTGCAAGATACAACACATTGTGTAATAAAAACTCCTTATCAATTGTAGATACAATAATTGGTTTGTATCTTGATGGAATGAAGATCTCGTAAAATCCATGGTTGGGAATAGGTGAAATTGTAGGACAACCAACGCTATATCTATCTTCTACAGCCTGGCCATAATTTATTACCAAAGGTGCTTTGATATTTGATGATGAGAACCATATTATATCTTTAGCTTCTTTTGGAATATATATCTTCCATCTACACTCGTCACTATACTTCTCGAATCCAAAAATAGTTTGGTCACCATGGCTAAAACAATACTTCATGAATTCTTAAAAAATGTAACGAAAATGCCAAAGATCGTGAAACGAATAAATTCGGTATTTCTTTTATTTTTCGTTTATATAGGTATCAAATAACAATGGAAATGATGTTAAAAGAAAATGCAGAAGCAGCATTTGACATGTGGTTCGAATTATGCAGCACATATATCAATCACAAAGATGATGGTAGTTTGGAGTACCAAAACGCATTAAAGAAAGCAGGGAATATAATAGTAACTTGTAAGAAGCTCAATGAAGCATACAATTTAGGTTTGGATGAACAAGTGCTTGAATTGATGAATCGTTTAGAGAGTAAGAGATTAGCTACACAGTGTCTTAAAGAAGAGTTAGAAAAAGCAATAGAAGAAGTAATGCCTATACTAAATAATATTTTAAAACCTCATAAAGATTAGATAATAATAATAATTAATTAATTAATTTTTTATACTATTCCAAACTCTTTTTTCATCATTGCTACTCTTTTCTCACCTACCACTGTATTAAAATCTGTAGCCTGCTTGAATGTTCTTTTTCTATTTAATATATCGTTCAAAAAATTGATTGCGAAAAAACCACAATTACTTGTATTACTATTCTGGTTTTGAACTGCATTGATTTTTAACTGATATGGTTTTTCATGAAATTTCTTGAACTTTTTCAAACATTCTTTGAAATATTCTAGTTTCTGAGGATCCTCACCGAAAGAATCATAGTACATGAACATCTTCTTATCATTGTCTACTACTAAAGCAACCCAATGACCTACACTGTCTGGTTTTGCTTTTGTAGTGAGTGTATTGATAATGATTCCCCACTGATCCATTTTGTTAGGTATTGGTAATATCAATTCATCCCAACAAAAACAACCTTTGAACTTCTTATCAAAATCATTGAATTCTTTTTGAATAATTTCTTCAATGTCGAAGTTCGATAATGCTCCTTTACCATTGATGTTAGTCAAAAGTATCCTTCGCGAATGTACTTTTTTGCCTCTTCCACCATAACCGTACTGGTTCATGAGTCTCATAATCTCACTTAATTGTATTGCATTCATAGTTCCAGCTTGAAAATTTGTTAATCCATTAGGTAAATTAATTCCTTTAGGATGAAAATTTGACTCATTGTAGGTGTTGTTGACTACATCATTCTTTGGTATGATACCATTATCTAAGAATTGTGACAATCCTGAAGGAGCCATTAAACCTGCTACTGCACCAAATGCGCTAAGTATTGTACCATATGTACCTATAGAAGTTATCCATCCTTTGACATCTGTAGCTGATTTTGGTAATGCACCTAAGAGTCCTGTAATTCCATTTTTAGTATTTATTTTATCAAAGTTTGCAAATTTAAAGAATAGTGGTGCTGCGTTTGCTAATACTTTAACATAAGGATGAGAGTTCGTGAAGAATGATGTGAATGTATTGAATAAAAATTGTAAAGGTAACCATGAATTTTGAAGTGATTCAGGTAACAACTTACTTACTTTGTCATAATTGTTATCCATTAAAGTATAAATATCTGGTATACGATTGCCACTTAATTTTCTTATTATATCATAGTAGTCATACATGTAGTACCATAACACTGTAATGAACCCATAATTTCCTAACTTATTCTTTCTCCATAAGTAATATGCTATACATGTAATGATAATTGTATTACAGTACTTCATTGCAACATCAACTTCTTTCATGTCTGCAGTGACACCACCATGCAAATATCCAGTGAATGTATAAAATAAGATAGGGAAAATTCTAAAAATATTCTTCACGCAGGATAATAAGTTACTCGCGAAACCATAAAAATCACCTTCATTCATCTTATTAAGCGCTTCCTGTAGTTGACTTCCTTCAAATTGTTTCCATTGACTGCATGCCTGTTTAAACAATTTCATACTTATCTGAAGTCTTTTATTCAAGTCACCATTTTGCCATTCTTTAGGTACAGGATGACCTAAAACTGTTTTATTGAATTCATCATTAGTCCATTCTTTAGTATTTTGTGAATCAATCATGTTGTTTGTTCTTATTTCACCTTCATCGACTATAGTGTTTGGATCTTTTGGTAACATATCTTCAGGAATTTGTGCTGTCTCCATTCTTTTTGCAACATCTGAATTCCTTTTACCCATTTCATACAATCTTGCTCTTCTAATGATATCTTTATCTTCTTTTATTCTATTGTTTAATTGACTAAAATATTGTTGATAATATTTAGCACTTTGTTCATCACCTCTCTGTATTGCTTGATTCATTTTAATTAATGCATCATTACGATCATTTACCAACAAATTCATTTGAAGCTTCATCTTATCTATATATGCATCATCATAGTCATAAACATTTAAGGGATCCCATGTGTGATATCTTTCCATTAAACCTGGTTTAATTATCTTTTCTATATCATCTGTGCTTAACTTTGCTAATTCTGGATTGAATTCAGCTAATGGATCTGTTACTCTTAATATACCATTATCATATGCCTTAAAATCTTTTGCACTATCTATAAATGAATCTTTACCCAAATATTTAAAACTTGCACGAGGATTTGAAGCATCTATATCAACAGCTGGTCTTCCCATCACCATAAGATCTTCAGCTTGTCTTCCAAAATATCCTCTATTACTATTAACATCTCTAGTTGCTAAATCACCATAAACATATCTTGGATTAATTAAAGGCTGTTGACTTGCATAATTGTTTCCTATTATTTCACCCAATTCTCTCCTATCTTGATCATTTAATTGAGGTAAAATTTCATTCAATTTCCAATCATAATCTGGTCCAACAGGTCCTGTTGGTAATTTTGCTCTGATATAGTCAGGGATTTGAGATGGCTGTAGTAAATCTTTATTTATATAGTTACCTGTTAATTCATCCCATACTTGTAAACGTGGATTTGGAAATACTAAATTCTGATGTACATCATAACCTACTTTATATGTTGGTTTAAGATATTCAAAAGTTGCTGGAATAGGTGTTGGTCTTGGTGGATGTAATGTACCTACTGGAATTCTTGTTGCTCCACCACCTGGTTGATTATTATTATTATTACTAATACTACCCTCCCTTTTTTAATAATCTTTTATAATGAGAGAGATGCCTCCGTGGGAGCTTCTTTAATAACCTGTTTATGTTTGTGTCTTCTATATATGTCCAATTTACCTTTACCCATTATAGAATCTAAACCTCTACCTAAATGTCTCCATGTATAACCCATATCTATAGGTGGCTGTTGAGAAGACTCTTGAAGAAAATATGGATGGACGTATCCACCCACGGCAATCGCCGGGTGGATTTGTTCCATCCATATTTGCGTTATAAACAGCATTAGCTTCAGAGCTCCCCCCATATTTAAGATCAAAGCTTACATGCTTCTTTCCTGCCCCGCTTGATGTACCTGTAGCATCTGAAGTACTTGGAGGTGGGGGAGCTATTCTAGGTATATCATATGTAGGACATGAAGCTCCGGCCGCCCCAGGAGTTCCAGAAGTCTTGAGCGATTCAAAGACATTGCTAAATAAGTTCTTTGTATAATTCCAAAAGTCTTGTAACTTTGTCATAGCAAAATTGAATAAACCAGTCACACCGCTACTCCATCCTGCTTTAATGAATTCAAATGTACTAGGTAACCATGATCCTACTAATGAAGCACTAAATACACTTTGTCTGGATATACCAAAAAAATTTGAACAATAATCAGTTGTTCTAACAGCATGATTAAATATACCTGCTAAACAATCACCTAAAGCATTGGAAATACAAATTTAAATGCTATATCAATACCACCTAATACTATAGTACACATACAAAACTTAACACCCCATTTCAACCAGTCCCATGCAGTACTTCCTTTAAACAGATCATCAATATGTCTCCATACAGACTTTTGTTTTTCTTCAGTCATTTTTCAATTGTTTTCTTTGCATCTTCTAAAGCAGCATCTTTTACTTGTATTTGTTGTTTTAATTCATAGTGACTATCCAATCCATTATTATTCCATCTCTGACTGTTTACATAGGACTGAGTATTGTACAGAGATGGATTGTTGTACTGATTTGTAATCATTG
>NGBS01001007.1:0-18335 GCA_002245135.1 Proteromonas lacertae
TTATTATTATATGTTTTATTTGATTTTGTTGTTTCTAAATACAACTTTTTGTGATTTTCCAATTCTTTTTCTTTTGATCTAATTTCTTCTAGATCATTCTTCAAAATGAAATCCTTACTTCTTATTTCATACATTAATTCTCCTAAATATTGAATAAACTGATCTTTTGACTTTGAATTGGGATATGATTCTATTTCTCTTTGAATATCATATCTATAAAAACATTAACTAATATAAAAAATACATATTTGATTCTATTTCATTTCTAAGTTTACTACAATTCAAAATCAGATTTGAATCTTTTACTATTCTAGTAAATATTGTCTTTATATTCTCTTTTTCTCTTATTAATCCACTTGTACTTTTACTTCCTCAAAACATTTGAATTTAGTATTGTCAGTTATTTTGTATTTCCAATATCCTTTCTTCATTAAACCATTGTACAAATTACCATAACTTATACATTCATCCATGTTTATTGTCTTGTTTAATACCAAATATTTACTTTTTAATCCATTCTTTAAATAATCTATTAATATTGATTGAATATAGGGAATTCGACTACTTCCACCTATTATTAATATCTCTATCTCACTCTTTTCTTTTTTCTTTCACACATGATTCTTTTATACTTTTGGATAATAATTCTATTATCTTTTCTTTCATTCCGTTTTGTTTTAATAATTCATTTAGTTCATTTACACTGTAATCACATTCATAATCTTCTAATCCACAATCGATTGTCAGCTGAATCTATAGTATATTAACATTAATGAAATATTATATATTGATATACAGAATCAGCTCCATCTGCACTCAATTTCTCTTTCATCTTGATTATTTCATCTAGTATCTTTATATAAGTCTTGTTTTTACATTCTTCTTCTTTTATTTTCAATTTACGACATATTGATTTTAGAAGTAATTCATCAATTAATCGACCATTTATGTCTTGACTGTTTAGATGATTCAAAATTTTACATTCATCTTTCTTATATTCACTCAATGTTATATTCATATTTATATATCCAATATCAATTATCAATATTCGATGAATTTCACCAGCTTTCATTTTGGAATTATTCTCATATCCATAACATAAACTGATACTCATATATTCAGGTATTATATCTATCACTTTTAAATCAATCATCTCATATATCTCTTTTAAGTATAATATTGATGCTTTATCATAATAACTAGGAAATGATATTATTACTTCATTTCCTTCTTTTATCATTGATTCTTTTATTTCATTTAAATTTAATAAATATAGTAAATTGATTGATAAATATTCTTCAATACTGTATTTACTTTTTATATGAAAATATAATATTCCATCTTTTATCTTCACTGTATTTGGCGAATATTTCCATTTTTCTTTTTCTAATACATCTTCTTTCTCTAGCATTTTCCCAAAGTATTCTTTCAATTCACTACTGAAATTATCAAAATATCGACATTTCTATTCATTAACATTTCAATATCAATATTTATATACTTGAGTAGTAGCTGCTCTTCCATATAAGAATTTTGGATCAGCAAACACGACACACACTCTATTTTTATAGATTTAGTTATTTTATACTGAGTTGATTTTTCTGAATAAGGATTTTCGATTAATTTATTGATCTTACCATCAGAAGCTGTTAAAGTGATTTTTCTTCCTCCAAAATCTAATCCATAAAAATAGTTATTTGCCATCGAATTATTAGTAGTTTAAAAACAAATTTTCATAAATAAAACCTGTTTTCAAAGTGTATATAAGATAAAAAAAAGAAAAAACGATTTGTGAACTTCAAGCTTAATGTTTGAGTATTTTACATTTCAAATATATATTTCTATATCAAAGCAATTATTTCATATATTAATGGTATAATATAGTAAATTACAAACAAATTAAACTACTACTATACTTAAAATATTGAGTTACAACGATTTATTCCAATATTCTCAAAAAAAGGATTTCGCTTCAATTTCTTTTGCGGAGAAGAATAATTATTCTCTTCATCATCTTCTTCATAATCACTCCATTCTACATTACAACATAAATGATCAATATCTTTTTCATTTTCGTCTCCTTGTAAGATATTTTTTGCTGTACCCCAACTAAATCTTACTAAACTATTATTCTTAAAACCAAATAAATGATGAGTATGCGATTTAACATAATCTTTCGTTATTTCATCACCAGGATATCCTGATCCTATTAATATATCATCATTTGCTTTAGAATAATCAGTTAATATTTTATCTCTTGTTACTTTTGCACATATACTTGCAGCTGATACACATTTGTATAAACTATCTGCCTTTGGACATACAGTTATTTTGATATTATAATTTGAAAAAATATTTGATAAAAATTGCTGATATTTCTCTGCAGATCCTACTGTATCAACATATATTTCTCTGATATTTACATTTTCATCTAAAACATGTTGTATTAAGTTTACAGCTGCATTATGACTAATTTGGTTTAAATTATATGGTATTCTAGTTAATAGAATAATAAATATACGGTTTCAACATGTTTGCTGATATTTCTTCAGGAGAAATAATTCTCAACACATATCCTATTTTTTCATTGCTTTTAAGACTTTCAAATAGTTCTTCTCGTTTTTCAGGTTTTAATGCTTTTGAATCTACATATTTATTAGAAATTTCACAAAATACCATCAAATTCTGATTTATTCATCTCTTTAGCATATTTTAAAGGCCAATATGCACATCCATATACCATAGGTCCTAGAACAGGTCCTCTTCCTGCTTCATCGATTCCTAAGCATACTGGTTCTTTATTTTTGCAACAGTCAGGAACTCTGCTTATAATATATTCCTCTTTCCATAGATTTTCTGTTTTAAGTCCTTCCATCACTCTATATTTTAAAAATGAGAATATGGTGTGTCAAAAGTTTTCACAACAACCACAAAAATGAAAAATGAAAAATAATATTAAATAATTGATTATTTTACACTAAAGCATATCTTCTTCCATAATTTTTGTATATTCATCCTAATGAGAATATAAAATCAAATTTATACAATCAAACTTTTCAGAAATTTCAATGACTTGTTTAATAGTTGAGTTGAAATAAAATTACATCTATAGACATCATTAGGTGATGATATCAAATTTAATAATTTACAATCAGTTTTTATTTTAATCAAAATATCATTCTCTCTTGATATACCATTCATAAAAGATCTATTCATTATATTATATAAAATACAAAATATAAAAAATCAAATCATCTATCTTACTTCCATTTAATGATAGCTTCAATTCTTCTATTATATCTTTTAATATAAAAACGACATTTTCTTTCCAAATACTATACAATTCTCCATAACCTTTTTCCATAAAACTCTTATAATGTAATATTTTATAAACTATATCCTTGCTTTTCTTATTCTTTATAGAAGAGATATTACAATTTTGAATATCCATAATAAACTTTCTATAAATATAAAAATAATATATACGCTGAGTATTCTAAGTTATGTAATAACTGTTTTCTAAATATATCTTCATTACTTGTTTTTAATGATGTTTCAATCTAAAAAATATATATGATAATGAAATATCTTACAGGAATGAGAAGAGATGAATTTATATCACTTAAGAAGTTATTATATTCACTAAGGTCAAAGCATTTTCCATCTTGAATATAAAACTTTGCTTTGTCAAGTTTTTCGATTGGTATTTTCATATTGTCGATCAAATACTTTATTTGATTAATTTTATCATCTTTTATTTTGTTATATTCAGAAATGAATTTTTTATACTTTTCATATCTCATATTTATTTTCTTAATGTAATTTGATAAATCATTATTTACTTTTCCATTCACTAATAGTTCTTCAACAACATCTTTGGCTTGATAAAAAGGATATTGATTTATGAATTGCTTCAATCTCTTTTCAATTATTTCAATGCTAAATATATCTGTTTTTCTGCATTCAATTTCTTTCATTAAATTTTTCAATTCTTCAATATCATTCTTTTTCTTAAAATCATTATTGTGTAAAAACAACAGTATTTCACATAAATAATCATCAAACTCATTATACACATTTTCATCCTCATCTTCTATTTTTCGTTGATATTCATATCTACATAGAATAACATAAACATTCTATACATCATATTTTCAATATCATTTCTCAGCTTACCACATTCATTCACTTTTTCTTGCTCATTTGTTATATCATTATATTGAGATTTAATTATCATCAAATACTTCTTTAAATTGAATATGTCATTATATTCTTTTCTATTTGATAGTTTTTCATTAATATTCATATATAAACTGCTATTTTTAGTACTGTCAGTTATTTTGTATTTCCAATATCCTTTCTTCATTAAACCATTGTACAAATTACCATAACTTATACATTCATCCATGTTTATTGTCTTGTTTAATACCAAATATTTACTTTTTAATCCATTCTTTAAATAATCTATTAATATTGATTGAATATAGGGAATTCGACTACTTCCACCTATTATTAATATCTCTATCTCACTCTTTTCTTTTTCTTTCACACATGATTCTTTTATACTTTTGGATAATAATTCTATTATCTTTTCTTTCATTCCGTTTTGTTTTAATAATTCATTTAGTTCATTTACACTGTAATCACATTCATAATCTTCTAATCCACAATCGATTGTCAGCTGAATCTATAGTATATTAACATTAATGAAATATTATATATTGATATACAGAATCAGCTCCATCTGCACTCAATTTCTCTTTCATCTTGATTATTTCATCTAGTATCTTTATATAAGTCTTGTTTTTACATTCTTCTTCTTTTATTTTCAATTTACGACATATTGATTTTAGAAGTAATTCATCAATTAATCGACCATTTATGTCTTGACTGTTTAGATGATTCAAAATTTTACATTCATCTTTCTTATATTCACTCAATGTTATATTCATATTTATATATCCAATATCAATTATCAATATTCGATGAATTTCACCAGCTTTCATTTTGGAATTATTCTCATATCCATAACATAAACTGATACTCATATATTCAGGTATTATATCTATCACTTTTAAATCAATCATCTCATATATCTCTTTTAAGTATAATATTGATGCTTTATCATAATAACTAGGAAATGATATTGTCACTTCATTTCCTTCTTTTATCATTGATTCTTTTATTTCATTTAAATTTAATAAATATAGTAAATTGATTGATAAATATTCTTCAATACTGTATTTACTTTTTATATGAAAATATAATATTCCATCTTTTATCTTCACTGTATTTGGCGAATATTTCCATTTTTCTTTTTCTAATACATCTTCTTTCTCTAGCATTTTCCCAAAGTATTCTTTCAATTCACTACTGAAATTATCAAAATATCGACATTTCTATTCATTAACATTTCAATATCAATATTTATATACTTGAGTAGTAGCTGCTCTTCCATATAAGAATTTTGGATCAGCAAACACGACACACACTCTATTTTTATAGATTTAGTTATTTTATACTGAGTTGATTTTTCTGAATAAGGATTTTCGATTAATTTATTGATCTTACCATCAGAAGCTGTTAAAGTGATTTTTCTTCCTCCAAAATCTAATCCATATAACATTTACAATTATTTTCATATAAATATATATAATTTATAGTCTAAATAGTTAGAATGAGGTGTATAGATGAATTTTTAATATTTCTAGTGAAAATTTTCATAACCCCATTCATTTAAAAAAGCAAATAACACAACAAATAGAATAAATATACTTATAAATTACATGTATTGATTGGTAAATATGGCCATGGCTGTGGATGGTACTGCTTAATACTCTCATCATACTTTTTATTCAATTTTGCTTCTTCAATTTCAATCATATTCAACTTATCTCCAAAGAGTTTTGTTTTAAAATTATTTAATTCTGTTTTACTAAGATCATCAAGTTTAAGCATCTGTAAATTCTTGTGGAATTGATTTGATTTTTCTTCATACACTAAAAGACAACATATATAATATCAAATACATTTCTTTTTGCTTTGCTTATCAACTATTAAACATTAAATATATATTAATATATACTCTTTTTCTTTCTATTTCTTAACAACATAATATTCTTAATCCATTCTTCATTTAACACTAGCTACAGTTTTAAGATTGAGAGAATTAATTATACTTTAGCGTTATTTATCAAAGGATCATTCTCTATATCATATGAATGAGATAATGGCTGTAATGGCTTGTCAGCTACTTCCCATTTTGGAACTGGAGCAATTAATTCAGACTATTTAACATTAACATCAAAGTATTGTAGTATACTTCATCAAAAACATCTTCTTCTTTTTCTTTATTCTTTTTTCCATCACTACTATCACTATCAGAGGGTATATTATTTTCTCTCTCTGTTTCATTTTTCAAAATTTGTATATCTTTATCATATATATTAAGTTCTTCATTATGGTTTATATTATCAACTTGTTGACTGTTATAATAGTAATAAAACTGATTATTGTCTGTCTCATGAGGACATTGTGTATAATGTGTATTATAATGGCTATTAAATTTCTTATATCTGAAAGTCTCCTCAAAATATGGATAATTAACCATCAAATATTCCTAAGAATAAATAGATTATGTAAATACATTAAAAAAGGATTTGCATATTTTACAATCTTCAGGATTATTATACGTTTCACTATTTCTATCCAAAAATTCGTTTTTGATCATAAGATCCAACAAATACACAAAATACAAAATAATATCAAAATATTTATTCGTTTCTCATGTTCAGTGATTCATTGATTATACTCTTATTATTATTCATCCTCATCATTATAATAGATCTTATCATATTGATCAATATATAATATTTCAATAAGGTTTACTAATTACGTAGATGAGTACAGGTTCTCAAAGTGATGCAGAAGGGCATTATGTTGAAGAGTCACCTCAGAAAAGATATGTTAGAGTATAATTCATCATAGTTTATTCATTCATAGTATGATAAGTTAATTGGTGCTGGATCTTTCAAGAGAGTGTATCTTTTTTTGTAATCGTTATATTATTTTGTTAATCTTAACTATCCTTTTAGATATGCTGGATATGATAGAAACGCCTGTTGTGAAATCGCTTGGAATGTTATTCCATTATCAGTAATTCCGAAAGTGGAACAGAAGCGAATCATATTAGAAGCAAAATTAATGCAAACTCTGAATCACAAGAACATTATTCATTGTTTATCAACATGGTACGTTAAAGAAACAGAAACAATAGTGACAATTACAGAAAAACTAAATTCTGGTAGTTTATCTGAGTATTTAATCATATATATTTATTTCTATCATTTTAATTAGTTTTATTAAAGACAAAGAAGTCTCCTTAAAAGCAATAAAGAAATGGTGTATTCAAATCTTAGATGGATTAAACTACTTACATAGCCAAATACCAAAGATCATACATAGAGATATAAAATGTGCCAATTTATTCTACGATTCAATTAATGGTTTAATAAAAATAGGTGATTTAGGTTTATCAAAACAGATGAAAGATGATAAATGTTCTACTCTACTTGGAACACCTGAATATATGGCTCCAGAGTTATGTAAACAGTTAAAATATGATGAAAAAGTAGATATTTATGCATTTGGTATGTGTTTCTGTGAATTATTGACAGGAGAAATCCCGTATAAAGAATGTGCTGGAATAGGTCAAATATTTTTAAAAGTGAGTAAAGGTGAACCACCATTACTATTAAATAATTTAAATAAAAGAAAGATATTATCACCTAAAGAAATAGAAGACGTTAAAGACTTAGTGTCCAGAATTATTCATTATGATCCAAATATGAGACCATCAGCTTGTGAATTATTACATTATAAATTCTTCAGAGAAACAACTGGTGAAACATCAACACCTGTTCCTGTGTTAAATAATGGGAAATTAAGGAAAAGAATAAAAGATAAAACGAATAGTGGAATAGCTAAATCATTAACAATTACTGCTGATACTGGTGATATTGATATTGAGAGTGAATTACAAAGACATGGGGTGGATGGTGAAAGAACCTCTTTACCTGTATTATCATCACCAACACAAACAACTGATAAGAAAACTATGAAAACACCACCACAACTACATCCACAACCAATTGCTAAACAAATGTTAACAACAATTCCATCTGAACCAAATAGTAAAGATGTATCACCTGAATTAAAAAGTATTCCAATTCCAACACCAACTGTTACACCTCAACAGACATTATCACCATCATCATCATCCAATACATATAATATAACACCTAATACAGCTAATACAACTAATACAGCTAATACAACTGTACAACAACAACAACAACAACAATTACCACTTCCACTGTATCAATTAGATGATATTACAAACAATGGTCATCTTCAACAACAACAACAACCAATACAATTACAACAACCAAATAGCCTTCCAATGTCACCAGTACAATTACCTAAAACACCATTATTATCATCACCAATAAATGGAATGAATAATAATATTCAACCTACAATGATTAAAGACAAAACAGCATCTTTTTGTTCAACAACTCCAATAACGAGTATATCATTAACTTCATCTGTTACACCAAGAGAATTTAGTAATAGTCTTCCATATATACCAATACAACAACTACAACAGAATGTAGTAGAGAATGTAAGAGATCAAAAAGAATATAATTTGGTTGTTACAAATTACGATATTGCTAATCATTTTATTTATATTACATTTGGTAGAGAACAAGCTCAACCTTATCCTTTGCATAGTATTTTAACTTATCTTAAATCTTCTGTATTTCATGAAGAAACTAGAGAAAGGTTACTTACTGATTTACGAGTGCAAGCAAGAACTATGTTAGATTCACAGAATTGTGATGAGCGTTTTTGGAATTGATTCTATATATGATGTAATTAACATAAAACATAAAAATTTATTTATCTATCATTATGTATAAATTGCTTAATGAGTAGTAAAATGAAATACAAAACTAATACAATCAAGCCAAAAAGTTTGAATTTAAAATTTGAAACGAATGTCTTTTAATCCTCTAATCAACCGTTTATATGCTTCAAAACCATACGATTCGAATAATCAAAAGAGCAGTCAAAAAGACAAAAATGAAAATTCATCTTCACAAAAGAAATTACCAATTCCCTTACCTATGAAGATTAACTATAAACCAATAGGATCTGCTATGAAATATTCTGTTAGTGCACCAGTATTACCTTCAAATCCCATCATTCCTCCAACTAGTACCAGTATTTGCTTAGTCTTTATTATATTTTTATAGATGAACCTCAGAAAATAGTTAGACAAAAGAAAAATAATATAATATTCCCGTTAACACAAGAAGAACTATCAGATCCACTTCTATTTATAGATTGGGCTGAAATACATGATTATATCTATGATAAAGTGTATGCCATAAATATTATTCGTCCTCCATGTGGTTTTGCTAATTCTTATGATTTAAAAATCGTTGGTTATGAACCGTCAGATGAAACGGATCATTATTTTATATTTAGTTCAAATGGTGTAATAGAACATAGAATAGAATGTAGAGATTTTCAAAGTCTAGAAGATTGGAAATTAGAAAAACAATATTTCAATAATATTCAAATGATAAATGACACAATAGCTGAAGCAAGAGATAATATAAAAACATACACAAAGAAATTGGAAGAATTAAATGCTACAATTACATTACTAGAAGTAGAAGAGAAAGAATCACAAGAAAACTTCAAAATGGAACAAAAGAATTATGAAAAAGAAAAAAATAAAGTTACTTTCTTATATAGTAGAATCAGTCGATTAGAATCTGAATGTCAAAAAGAATATGATATAATTCTTCCAGATTGGAATATACTGAGAGATTCATTTGAAAATATGAAAGATGAAACTTATATTTATTTAGCAGATAATAAAAAACCAGATGAATCTGCATTTATATTATTAAAAGCATTATTTACATTAATGAAAAAAGAACCAACAGTAAGAGCGATGAAAGAATTTCTACATAATGGAAATGTGGTAAAAGAAATATTGGAAATAGATCCGTTTCAAATACAATTAAAAACTTGTGAATCTTTAGAAGCAACATTTGCATCAAAATCAGAATTATTTACATATAAAGAATTAGATAAATTACCAGAATTTTTGCATTTATTATATCAATACATTTATTCAATCATCTCTTATGTAAGATGTATATCCAAATTAAAACCATATTTAGACCAATTAGAGCAAAGTAATAAAGATTTAGAAGCATTGAATAAAGACTTTGAAGGAGTAGAAAAACACTATAATGAAGTTAAAGATCAAGTTGAAAGTCATACAAACAAATTAGAAAATACAAAAAGATTAAAGAAGAAACTGAGAAATTATTAGAGAAAAACACAAATGATGATAAATATTTAACAGAATTT
Source organism: Proteromonas lacertae (assembly GCA_002245135.1). Taxonomy (NCBI): domain Eukaryota; class Bigyra; order Opalinata; family Proteromonadidae; genus Proteromonas; species Proteromonas lacertae. Next base: position 10,453 of record NGBS01001007.1, read on the forward strand.
CTAAAACCATGTGAAGTATATGAAAGTATAATTAATGAAATGTATGAATTCTTAAGCAATTATTACAGTGAACAATTTTTTATAGATATTTTCACTATGGCAATATTCAGATCATTTTTCTTTGAAATTCCATTAGTTTTACAAGATGATATTACTGAAAGATATAATACAATTTTATCTTTTTATACAATGCCAACAAATCCAACCAATTATTCAAATTTATATTTTACTGTTCCACTTTATCAGAAATTACAAGCCAACTTGAATCTAAATGCTATTATTTTTTTACCATTCCATGATATTATCAAACAATATATCAATTTATTATTAACAACAAATTCAAATGCATTATTCTGTTATTACATTTATGATCCAATGGGTGTAATTGTACAGAGTTTATATTTGATTTATGATGCTCAAGATAAAGAGTATGATGAAAGAGATCATATATATAATGTCTATTATAAAGGTATATATAAATATATACTATTATTTAGATCCAACTCCATTTCAATATAATAAAGATGAAATGAAAGGATATGTAATTGAATCAGCAACTACATTAGTTCCTATAAATTTAATACCATCATTTCAGAATGGAGTATATATTATATATATTTGCTTATTGTTTATAATTCTAATAGGATGTAATTATATTAATTGATGTAAAATTACCTTTCAGTTTATCAGTTCAATTGGTTTTAGATACTTACAAAAAGCGTGGAATGTCTTCTACAATTTCACAAACAACATTTTTAGTAAGTAAAAAGACTAAATTGTATATGATTAGTAAAGATTTATATGCAAAGAGTTATTTATATTCTGCAGATCAAATTGTTTACTTAAACTGTGAAATAACAAGGGATATTTGGAATTTTACAATTCAGCATAATTTGTGGTGTCATTTTCATCCTGGTGAATGGAGTAAATTACATTCAAAATACAATATGTTATGTGAAAAGAAGAATCATTTGGATAATGTTTTAACTCATTTCTTTTTAACAGAAAACTATGAGAATGTAGTTGGAGAGAAAATAGAGAATTGTTCAAATCATATTTATGAGTTTAAACAGTATTATGATGAATATCATGAGTTTGTAAAGAGATACAATGACATACAGGTATTTATATAAATATATAATTATTATTTTCTTTTTAATAGGATGAAATGAAGTCTTATACTTCATTATCATATCCACTATCAGTATTACATTATTCTTTATTAAATATGTCAAAAATCAATTACTTATACAAATACACAATTTGGGAATTATATGAATATAATGTGAAGAATTTCAGATCAAATACTAGTCCATATGATGATGATTTTGTATGTGAAATATTAGGAAAGTTTATTGCTTATATTTCTCCAATGTTCCATGATAATGATAGAATATGTTGGGAATTATACTCTTCTATTTATTATCTAACAAAGCTATCACCAAATTACAATAAAGAATTCATTTATTTATCATCAGATCTTGAAGATGTTGATACATTTATTACTAATACAAAGTGTTATAGATATTATTATGTTTATTTATACACAACAATGCATCAGATATTGTATAAGAATATGAAGACTTTTGGTACTCATGCTCATCGTTCTTCTATTACTCAAATCAATTTGCAGGAAACAACATTGAATGATATTAATACAATTGAATTTAGAGATTGGAATGCTGATGAGTTGGTTTGCATTGATATATTCAATAAGAATTGTGATAGATTTGGCTAGTATATATAATTATATATAATAATTATTATTAATTTAGTGGTAAAAACCCTTTACAGTTAGATGATTTTAAACTTGAATTAGAGAAAAGAGGAATTATTCAATCATACTCAATAGATACTAAGATTGTCACATTTGTATATATATATATATATTATAAATGTTAATCTTATCTAATCTATATAGCCACCTGAATTAAGAGATATTGGATGGATGAATAGAGACTTATGGAATGAATTAGGAAGGTTAGAAATGTATTGGCCCAATCTAAACGGCATTAGAGAACATATGAAAAAACATGTAAAGAAATGGGATCAAATATATACAAGTGAAAAATCAATTCTACATGGTGCTGAATTACCTGATCCTTATAATAAAATGGATGATTTATATCAATTTATTATATTGAAACTAATAGCTCCAGTTGTATTGTCACCAATTATACATTCAAAATTTTTACATCTTTTTCAACAAGAGAAAACATCATACAAAATGTTGAAATTACCTGAATGCTTATTAGAAACAAAAGAGTCAACATTAACTTTAGTATATTATAATCCAAACTCTCCAGTATTCCAAACAATTACCAATTTAGCATTAGAAAATTATGCTGTTTTATTCCATTATACAGTTAATGATGCTGCTTTAGCCAATTTACCTACAATTAAAACATTCTTTGATTATGCAAGTAGAATGGATTGTTGGATATGTTTAGATATAAATAGTAATGATATTACTAAAATAGAAACATTATTATTACAAATGGGAAGTAGAACATTAACTAGTAAAGATACAAGAAAGGTAATTACAAATGTGTAATATTAATAAGAGAAGGTTTAAATGTTCATGTTTCACCATCTGTATTAAGTCAATCGTTGAGGTTGTATATATCAGAAATAAGCATGTTAGATACCTATATAAAATTAACAACAGATTCTTTGGATATGAATATATTAATACAATCATTATTACCTTCTGATTTTAAACAAACATTATTAATATTCATATTATTATATATTCCAATTATATACAGATGTAATTTACATTTATTTACATATTCATATCCAATTCCAACAAAAGTATTAACTTCAATAATTGATGAATTATATAAACTATTAAAAGATAGTCCTGAGATAATAGAAATGAATGGAATTGATGTATTTTATGAGTTATTGTTTAATAATTATTTATATCAATCACTTCTATGTGATGAACATGATAAATATTTTGTGACAGATCTTTATTTAAATTATACGAAAGAAAAATGGATAGAAGCTGTCAGTCATTTCTTCAGAATAAAAATGAATCAAAATACAAGAGAATTAACAAATGTATCAGTTGAAAAGATAGTGGAATTATTAGATAAGAATAAAGCTACTTTGACCAATATGATTGAATCAATATATGGTGCAAATTCAGTAAATTATTATATCAAATTGTATTATGGAGAATGGAGTAAGAATTTTTCATTATTATACACCAGTAAACATAGAATGTATATATATTATTTCATTTTATATTTATATTATTTATGTAGATCATTTGCATCTCATCATACAATTACTAATTACCAATTGAAATTTTTACAAACAATAATCCAAAAATTGCCAAATGTTCAAACACCAGAGAATACATCAGGTTCAACAATAATCACTCGAAAATCCAAAATGTATATATTTATAAATATAACTATATATATAAATAATAGTGTGAGTAAATTATCACCAATTGACAAAGCATTATTCTATGAAATTAATCACAAACATCAAATGACTGCTTATATATTAAACCATATGAATAAATTCATTACACACTTTTCAGAAGGTAATATTTTAACTGAAGATGATGAATTGTATATTTATTCTTTATATCATAATACCATTCCTAATTCTTTTAATATTAATAATAATCACACATTACATGATTGGAGTAATTTTGAAATGAGAGAATATCGAATTATTAAAAGAGTTTTAAGAGGTAATTCACCTAGTATTATTTTATTGAGCAATTATATTGATCCATTGATGGTTATTAATAGTTATAGATTAGAATATTTGAGAAATCATCCAAAATTGAAAATGGAAGATATTATATTATACGCAATATTAACTGATTATGAAAATAGATCTTATATTTCATTTGGTTGTGAAAATGGTGTTTATGTTGATGGATGTAAAATAAAAGGAGGTATTTGGAATGACAAATATAAAGAATATGAATTAATACCATTTCATTATATGTTGGTTCATCCTTTCAATATGACAAAGATTATTCAGATTAAAGTGACTGATGATTTTGAAGAGTATAATAGTAGTAATATGTACAAATGTCCAGTTTATGATATGAATGATAAAACACAAACTCCTATGTTTTATGCATTACTCCCAGTTGATGATAATGATATGAAAGAATTTGTTTTAAATAAAATATCAATTTATATATAGATCATATCTGTAGCAGCTTTTCTTTTGTGAGTTTTATATTTTTATAATAAACATTGTTTGTTATTCATATTATTATTTTATCTACTCGCTTATTTCGATTTTTGATATTTGGGGAATAAACACATTCAACCAAAATTTTCAAAATGAATACCAATTTAAACGTATTTTCTTTAAATCGTAAATATCTTGTAGATAATTAGGATTTACCTTCTTTTATCCATATGTGGAATGTATACTAGTGGTAAGGGAGAAGATGAAGTTGAAGTGTTAAATCAAGATTTAAAAGAAGAATCATATAGACGTATTACTTACTATTGTAATGGTATTTTTTATTTATATATGTTTATAGAATCTGTAATGGTATATGACTCCGATATGTTTAATCAAATTACGAAAGTATATAGTAGCAATTAAAGTTGAATAGAAATGAGAGATTTATTGATAGATTCATACAATGAAAAGCCAGATGAGAAAATACTCTCAGTATTGGTTGATGATGAAATTATACAAAAATGATTGTTCAATAATCAATAAACTGAAATTTCAAATTAAAGGATGTGAAAACTATTATACAAGCTATATAGATGAAATGGTATTTAACATCAATACTGATTATTCTAACAATGAAACAATTGTTTTAACATCATTGAATATCTGTATGAGTGAAGAAAAATTGAATTATTTATTCAGAATATTGAAACTAATCGATCCATCAAAGCTCAAATTTAGTGTTTCAATTCCGTTACAATATCAGCCATTATTTGCATTATTGTTTTCTAGATTATCAAACCTAAAAGAATTAGATTTACATTCAAGTTATGTCACTAATCATTTTGTTGAATCATTCATTAGATCAATCCCATCAATGCAGAAATTAGAGTATATAGATTTAAATTGTATCTTTTATTCTTTTATATATTTTATTATGAAATAGACAATCCAATTGGTCCAAAAGGATTCAAATTATTACTTTCCATTTTTACATTTATTAATCAACAACAAAAATGAATTGGATCTTTATGATATGAATTTAAATGATGAATCAATGAAATTATTATCTGAAGAATTGTACAAATATCCAAATATTAAGACAATAAATATCAGATTAAATGAAAGAATTCATTCTAAAGGATTGAAATCCTTATTCTCCAAATTTCCAATTTCAAATTATACACTTTGATTTTAATGGATGTAAAGAATTCCTGATAGATAAAGACATTTCCAGAATTAATTAAATATATAATGTGGTTTGATCATGGATTTTATCTGAGTAATTTTGATATTGATGATGATTTGTTCAAAGAGTTTATGTCATTAAGAGTAAATGAATTAAAAGAAATATGGCACTTTTGATTTAAGGAGTATAAATTTCTTTATTTTTATTAAATAGATAATAAATTAACATATAAGAGTATGGAAGTTCTTATTAACAATTTATCATTTTTTCATGCTCAACTGTATTTAAATGGAAACTTGATAGGAGATGAAGGAATGAAAATACTATCTCCACGTGTATATTTATTAACAGGAACTAATTGGTTTGATGGAGGTATAACAAAATGTTCAAGTATAATATTTTTTATTATATATTATGTTATAGAGATGGGATTATCTTCAGTTGGATTAAAGTATTTATTAGATGGATTAAAGGGTGTGAATCAAAGTATCAGACTTGATGTAAGTCATAATAATATTGATTCATCTGGAATAGAATATACAATGAAATATGTGAAAGATTATAAAAATATTATACATTTATTCATTCATGGTATAATGATATTAATGTTTAATATGTTTTTAATAGATAATCCAATTGGTAATAATGGATTTAAACTGCTGTTAAGCAATTTGAATATATTAACACATTGGAGTAATACTATGGATTTGAGCAATACTTCAATCGATGATGAAAGTGTGATATTATTAACCAATCAAATGGATTTACTTAAAGATGATAATTGCCAATAAAATAAATCTAAATGGAAATAAGATTAGTTTCGATACATTAAAATCAATTTGTAGAAAATCATTAGAGAATGAAAAATATCCATATATAGAAATGAAAAATATATTATGGACAAATGAAGAATTGGACTATTATTGAGTTAGATATTTCTAGTATGAATTCTAAATGTCTAATGAAATAGTTATGAATATCAATGATTCTCACATTTCATTAATTAAACAGATTGATTATAGAGAGATTGATTTATCCAACAACAAAAACTTCAAAAGGATTAAAAGAATTATTGGACAGTTTAGCGCAATATGTTAAACATATTTTAATATTTAATAATCCAATTGGAGATGAAGGAATAGAAATAATATGTAAATATTTTGATAAATTTACTGTAAAAATAAATTATGGATATCCTGAAATATATTCATTAAATCTGTCGAGTATTAATACAAATTTGTTATTTTGATTAGATATTGGAATGAGTGAAAAAGGATTGAAAATGATAATAGAAAAACTAAAAGGATATAAAAAATAAGAATATACCTATCAGGAAATGAATTAAATGAAGCTGGATTAGAATTGATGAAAGAAAACATAGACACATTTGAGTATTTAAATGAATTATCAATAACATTAAAAGAGAACATAGATAAAACAATATTGAAATCATTTTTAGAAACATTTTCAGAAATTGAAACAATTGTAGTAGATGGAATTTCAGAAGAAGAAAAGAAAGAATTATCTAAAGAATTTTCTAATTTAAAATAATCACTCCTTGATTGTATATACACCATCTTCCTAAATACATCTATATTTTTATTTATATTTTTTTTGATACATATTCTTTCAATTAAATGTTGCTAAATTTCATAATACAGAATTTATATAGATATATAACTTATATCACTATTTCATATTACAATAACATCCTCCTGAGAGCTTATAGTTATTACAATTATTTTCATTGATTAAAGCACCTAATAGACTATTATTTATCATTGAATTTATGTTTAATATATTAAATAGTATGTTATATACTTAATAAGCTGTTACAAATATATTTTGATTTTTGTTCAAATTATTATAAATTAGATCGTTTTTATTAACATACCATTTTGGAAAAATCTACAGAATATAATTAACTATACTATTAGCAATAATGGCAAAGCTCTATCATTCTGTCCAAATAAAGTATTATAGTATCTCCCATAATGCATTCCATGATCTCCAATTCAAGAGATTTTAAGTGATTAGCAAAATTTTTATCCATTCTCACTATTGATGTGAAAGTTGAATCATGTGATTCCATAAACGTTGTAAATGACAAAGTGGGATAATTGTTTTGTACATTAAATGAATATATTCTTTCTAATATTTCTAATCGATGTTGATGTCTTTGTTTATTTCCTAAACATCTGATTTTATTTCCATATAAATAGCTTTCACTACATTGTTTAAACAACTGAATATTATAAACAACATTCTTCTTATTACTATTACCATAGAAATATAACTGTGAATCATATTCTCCTGGAATAGCAACAGTTGTGTAATTATATTTTTTATATAATTTAAAAATAGATAAATATTCTTTTCCGTAAATTAATGCTTTATAATTGAGTGGAGAATTAAAACCAAGTGTATGATATTTCATCATTTCATATATTTGATATTTATTATTCAGTTTAATTAACATTTTCTTAGTAAGTTCCATTTGTTGTGCAAATCTATATTTTACATTGAA